>VWPU01001641.1:0-131496 GCA_013398955.1 Callaeas wilsoni | reverse complement strand
GGGGCAGCGGCGAACTCACAGCAGGGCCGGGCGGGCGGGCAGGGGGCGCACGGCGGGTGAGGGGCGGCGGCAGCCCCCGGTGCGCATGCGCCGGCCTGGGCCGTGGGGGGAGGTCGGTACATCCGGGTGCGGCAGCGGGCGGGGCGCGCAGGGCTCCCTGGTGGAGCAGGACCGGGAATGGGGATGAGGCCGGTCGGGGTTTGGCAGAGTGCATCTGCCTGCCTGCGGCCTCCACCTGGACGTGCTCCTGTGTCCCCTGCTGTAGCTGACCCTGCCTTGGCAGAGCAGTTGGACTAGAGGTCTCTTCCAACCCTAACAATTCTGTGATTCTGTGAGGGTGGGAATCTGGGAGCCTGAAAGTTAGCAGGATTTGGCCAGAGCCACGTGGTTAATGGCCTGAAGTTGTGTCAGGGAAAATATAGGTTGGATATTAGGTACTAGGAAACGGTTCTTCAGCTAGAGGATGTTTGGGCACCGAACAGGCTCCCCAGGGAAGTGGTCACAGCACCAAGCCTGACAGAGTTCAAGACATGTTTGGACAGTGCTCTCAGGCACATGATTTGATCTTGGGCCTGTCATCTGCAGGGCTGGGAGTTGGACTCCATGATCCTTATGGGTCCTTCCAGCTGTGGGTATTCTGTGATTCTGTTTCCTGCAGGCGATTGTTCCCTGTCTTCTCCTTGCACACCCTCCATAAATTCTGGTTTTAGGCTGAGGAGCGCAAAACATGAGCACGTGGGACTCACCTGGTGCCCAGGAAGGTGGCAGCTTCCAGCCCACATGGCTGCAAGGGTAGGCAGGGTTTGCTGCTGAAGCCGACTGAACTTGCTGGCGTTGTTTGGCCTGGCTGTGCCCTGGCCGAGCTTTGCTACCTGAACCAAATGCTGCCCAAGGAGATCTTAGAATCACATGGCAGTTTGGGTTGGAGGGGACCTTAAAGATCATCTCGTTCCAATGCCCCTGCCCATGAGCAGTGACACCTTTGACTAGACCAGGTTGTTCAAAACCCCATCCAACCTGGCCTTGAACACTTCCAGGAATGGGGCATCCATAGCTTCTCTGGGCAGTCTGTTCCAGCGCCTCACCACCCTCACAGTAAAGAATTCCTTTCTAGTGTCTAATGTACCCTCCTTCAGTTTAAAGTCATTCCCACTTGTCCTATCACTCCTTGTGAGTGACCCTTATCAGAAGTCTCTCTCCAGATCTTGATGTGATTTGTCATAAAAGGTCACTGGGTCGCTTAATAGCGATTTTTTGGTATCATAAGCCATAGTGTTTGATTCTGTCCTCTGTAACTTGTATGCAATAGAGCTGTGCTGTCTGGAAAGATACCAGTAAAGATGCATATGCTTTTCTTGACAGCATGTTCAGCACTTCATTAATTTCGTTGCTTCCAAAGACACTGCTGTATGTCATCGTTTAATACATAGGGCTTCAGCTTCTAAAATTAGGTGTTTATTACACCTTTTCCTGCTAAATAAACCTTAATACAAAATACTTACTTGTGATGCATGACTTGATTCCTCTTCTTCCATTATCTCTATAGTTTGACCTATTTAAGACTCTAAAGCTTTTTCATGAGTTATGGGGGTTTTCTGCAACTTTTAATTTTAAATACCTTTCTAAAAGGAGTATATTTCTGTACAGAGGGAACTGGTATGAGAATACTGCCTGCAGTGATCAAACTACCTTTTTAAAATTTTTTTGGCCACTCTAGTCTTACAGCCAAAAATGGATCCAAAGCCCATTGCCACTGAACTGGGTTGTTGCTGATTATTTGCTAAACTGTTTAAATGCTGAAGTTCTTCTCATTGCCTTCAAGGATGTCCCTTTTTCCTCCCACCATCCCATATGCCAGCATGTAGCCAGTTTCTTTATTACCAACTACAGAGTGTTTCAATAGCCTGTATTAAAACACATTTAATAGGATGCATTAACCAGGCTGGATGATCCTGTCCTCATTTATTACATTTATTACTTTAATGTCACTTTCTGTAGTCTCTGCAAGTAGTATTAGTCAGGTACTTCAGATCACTGACGAAAAAATAGGGTGGGCTGGGTACTGATATCTGTAAGCTGTAGTAGTAAAGCATTACTTAATAGTTTTCTCATCGTTGAATGTTAATTATCACTTCGTTAATTCATTTATCTTGTTCCATTGCAAACGAGTGTTGGGGGTTTTTTCTTAAGTTAACGCCTTTCAGATACCTAATTAAATTACATCTAAAAACTTGCCTTAAGCACCCCAATTTAATCATATCAAAGAATGAATTCAGGTTTTTGGAATGCAAGGTTTCATTTCTTCCTGAAGGCTAAGGTTGGGTAAGCAGTATTCAGATAATTTCACATTCTGTCCGCCAATAAAAAGTGCACTGTTTTTAATTTTCTCTGCAGAAGTGCAGCATTGGCACATAAATATGGAAAGGAGGACTGAAGCCAATGGTGTGAACATTGCCTGGGGTTTCTGTGAGCTGACTGCTCGCTGCAGCTCAGCTGCAGGCAGGAAAAGAGCAAAGAACAGCAGTGGCCTCTGGTGGCTGTAGGATAATTCTGTGCTAAAATATTAAGGTCGCCACTCGTTTTAGGAGTGAAGGACAACCTACAAGTACATGAAACAAAGTGACAGCTTTTTGCGTGATTTCAGAGAGGCCCCAGGGACAGGACTCAAAACCAAAGAAATCGAACCGAATCAGTACCTGGAAAAACTTTGCACAAGCTCATTATTTTACGTACTTCTCCTGATTTTATTCTAACTTTGTTATCAAGATTGTCTGTACTTTTTGTTGAGGTTGTCTGCTTGAGGATTCAGAACCTTGAATCTTGAGTTTATTTTCAGTTTTGAAAAGACCTGATGCGCACTTAGCAGGAATGTAAATGAGATTGTATGTGCCGGCAACTTCTTTCTGTACAGATAGTAATGAAAATTGTCCAAGGCAAAAGCCAACTTTCATTTCTACTTTAGCTTTTCAACATTATTGTTCTCTGCGTGTCATTCAGTGTTCAGCAGCAGTACATACAGTTGTGTTTAATTTTTTTCTGCGAAAGTCTGTTCATTATCTATTCCAAATTTATGTGGTATGTTTGTCATTGCCTATCAGTATTCTAACACACTTCTGCATCGCTCTCATTCTGTATAAAACTAGCTCTGTATAAAAGCAAAATAGGCATAATTTTTTTCTTCAGAGCCTTAAGAACCTTGTGGTACTGGGAGACAAGTAGTTTATGAAGAGTGTGTGGAATACGTGTTGAAAAGCATATGAAAATTTTTATTAATAAGGAGATTCAGTAGTATATCATATGCCTAACTTTACAGACATTTTCAAGCTGTCTGATCTCTGTGTAACTTTCCTTCTTTGTCTGTGTGATTGACACGATATTTTTCACCTGTGCTTTTCAGCTCCTGGAAGAAATGTACTGCATGCATTGCTATAACTTCTGTGCTACTTGTCAGTGATTCTATTGTCTGCATTTGCAGTAATGCTGATATTTCAAAATATTTCAAAATTTTAGTATTTTGTAAATAATAAAATCACCAATTACAGTTTCTCTCTAAAGTCTCTGGCATTACTCCAGGAGTAATGCTACACAGGAAACTCTTGGTTTTGGGGTGTGCCTAGCATTATAACCCAGTGCCTTCTCAGATGAGAGCCTAGCTGGCCATTAGTTATGCTCTGCTGTCCATCCAAAGAAAACATGGGTGTGTTTCTCAGATGGAGTCTGTAATGTAACACAGAGAGTGCGAGATGGTTAGCCTTTAACTCTTTCTGTGCTTAATTTTATCTGGTATCTCTAATTTCTAGGAAGAAAAGCAGCCATAGTGTCACCCCTTAAAATATGCAACATTAAAAGTTATGCTTATTTCATACCTACAGATGAACTATAGCTGCAGAGAGTAAGGTTAACACAAGGCCACAGAACAAAGTGAGTTCTAGGTTTTACTACCAACCAGTAGTACTATATATGCTGCTGAATTTTAAGGCAAACTAATGAAATTCAGTGAACCGTTTCAGTAAAGCTAATTACTAAGTAGAGTACTATTTGCAGTTGTCAGATACTGTTTTACTATTGTAAGATTTTTTTTTCAGTTGCTTATGGCTTTGCCACACTTGAAATCTTTGGACTAAAACTTCCGTGCCAGCTGTCCCACTGCTGTTGATTTGAACAGTCTGCTTCTATTTGTCAGATTATGTATCAGCCTTGGGTTTGGCTTTTTTTTATTTAAGAAGGCACATGAAATAATTTTCTGCACTCACCAGTGAAACCAGCGGTTGAAAATTTCAATGTTAGCATGAATTTTAATTCAGGAGGAGTCCATTCCAATAAGACTTCAAATTTATTCTTTTTGTACATGTTTCAAACAAATTGTTAGAATCTGCTTAATTTTTAAATTTTATTTAATTTTTCATTTTAAGGGTCATCTGACATCTCTCTGTCCATGTTTTCCAAGCTGGGGCAGGCAGCACAGTACTTTCCCTGAGTTAAGACTGTAGATGTGTAGTAATCCAGATTGGAAAATCCTTCTGCAGTTTGCTTAAAATCATGACATTTAAAAAAGTAAAATACCTTTTGAATTCTTATGTTTTGGCTTTTGCATGTCTGAATGCTTGTGAACTAGAAACAAACATACTTCTAGTGAATGCATTTTTGTGTCATGGTTTGACTTCAGGAAATAGCATTTTAAGAAAAAAACATTGCAGTTTTCCCAGCCTGATGAAAATGCTGGTTCACCAAAGTAGTTCTGTAGTTCTGTGTTCAGCCAGAAGTGAGAGAAAGAGAGGCCATCTCAATATCCTAGATACACAATATAGCCAGGCCTCCATGGAAGGGTGTTTTAAGAGCTATGCCATCAAATTTCATAGAATGCTTTGGATTGGAAGGGGCTTACAGGTCGTTGAGTTCCAACCCCTCTACCATGGGTAGGGAACCTTCCACTAAAGCAGGTTTGCTCCCAGCCCCATCCCGCCTGGCCTGAACACTGTATTTGCCAACCGTTGGCGCAAAACAGTAAATACGCTTATGACTGACTTAGTGCTGTTGCCAAAACAAAATAAACTATCCTGGGAATAGGAACTTTATGGTTATAGCACATAACCTGGACTAGAATCTGCAACACTGTGGAAATGTCAGTGAAGGCAGTGGTCTTCTCTCATATTGCTATAATAGCAAAATCTAGAATAGGTCTGGTGTATGTTCAGAATGTATGAAAATGTTAAAATTATACGCTGTGAGAACTGCAGTATGCGTTGTTTGTGAAGGATTTCACTAAAGAAGTCATTTTCCAATGTTAATGTATTAATTTCCAAGGAAAGGTAAATATTTCCTGCTTTGTTGGGTTGGTTTGTTCATTTATCAAAGAAATGGTGCCTCCTACACTTTAAGTCTTTCCACTTGTGTGGCTACTGGAAACCCACTTGGGTTTCCAGCATGGTCAACTATCTTGTTTCTAAAGGCACTATTCCAGTGAAAAATAGTATTTTGATGAAAAGCTAATTCCCTGTGAAAATCTAGTGTTTACACTCATTACAAATGCCCCACAATTAATGAAGATTGAAAAGGTAAATGCCCCTTGAATAATATCCATAAAAATCTCATTGGCAGCTATGAGGCTGCATGTACAGTTCAGTATTTTAAGAGGAAATTCAGTATAGTAAGGTAGGGTTGTACTGTAGTATATTGTGACAGTAGAGCTGTACTAAAGGTGAAATCTATTTTGAGACCAGAATGACTAATCAAATAAGAACGACACTGAGTCTAGCAGCTTCTTTTAACATATGCTACTGAACTTAGATATTTCACATCTGTGTGACTTTCACCTTCTGCCAGCTGGCCACTAACTCAAACTGGTCATCTAAAGGATAGACATTACATTGTTGTCAATGCCAGAGTCCTAATTGGATTCCTATGAATTCCTACAGAACCATGTTACCTAGATTGACTCCTACACTGGGATTTAAAGTCTCCTTCCATGTTTAAAACTGAGCACAGCTATCACCCTTTTTTTGTGCGGCTTTCCTAAGAGTGCAGTTTTTACTATCACATTGATCAGTCTGAGGCTCTGTAACCAGAGCTGTCTCTTTTCTATTGCATTTGATTCTCCTATTTTTCTTCTATTGATGTACTGTATGCCCCGTGATGCATGTTCTCCACTGGCTGAACTCTTTTCTGTTGTGGTGTAACATGCCTGGAAGATGTTCCAGTCCTTCAGATACAACCTGCTAATCTTTCAGCAGCTTTGCTGCAGAGATGCCAGTGTGTCATCTGCTACAGATAGTATGGGGTGTTGGTTTTTTTAAATGTTTGCATCTGTTTTAAATCATTTGTCAGAAACCTCTTACAAGTTCCATTATTTCTTTCAGTGATTCTGGTTTCTATATTGTCTGCACTACCGGAAATCTCAGCCTGTAAGCCTTCTCTGTATGTTTTCTTTGCATGGGGGCGGTTTTGCATGGTCCTTGTGGTTTTATGATAATGCATTTTATAATTTTAATCTATCTTGTTATGGTTTCGATTTTGTTCTCTATTCGCAAGTGATAACGTAGGAGTCTTCATAACCTACCTTGGTTCACTGATGCCTTACTGTGAACTTGGCATTTAATTTCCTGTTTGTGCACTGCCTTGTCTTGATGTCTTATGATAGGCTGAGGTTTATGTTTTCTGTTTTATGTTCCCTTTTTGTTCCTTTCCTCCTTCATCCTCTCCACTTCCCTCTCCTATTTCCTTTTCCCTTGACTACAAGTTTTGGCATGGTAATTTCTTCTGCTGAAAGTGTATGACCCCAAACAGAAGGTCTATCCATCACCTTATATTTTCTTCATAGTACATCATGACCGACTTCATGTGATCTTGTAATTTGCTTTTCTTTTCTGCTCTGCATTGCTTTTTGATGGTTTTGGTGATGGGAGTGAGTTCTTGGGCAGGCTTTTTGCTGTCTTTTTGTTCTTTTCCTCTGTTACATGCCAAATTGTCCCTGAGACTGCTCTGTATCTCCTCATAATGTTAACATGAATCTTTTGCACATTTTTGTTCAATCTCCTGCAGCTTCATTCCAATTTCTAAATGATGAGGATTTTAATCTGACAGTTCTAGGGTTCAGCTTTCTTATATGATTCAATGTTGATCTTCCCCAGATTCTCGACCACGGTTGATTTTCTTTAAAAAAAAATAGTTCATTAATTCTTGAGAGAATGTAAAATCCTAGAAATCCTCTAAAAGCATGAACTGCCCTGGTCTTGTCTTCGTATGTCAAGGAGCCATTGGAATATGTAGTCACCTTTACAAGTAACGAGTACATTCTCAGGACATCATTCTGCCCTCCACAGAGAAAGACTCCTCCTGCAGAGCAGTTTCAGAAATAAGACTTTCCATTCATAGAAATTACACTTTACATATTCTTTTCACTATGAAAACGATGTCTGAACCATTGATCTTTTCACAGGAAGGATTTTTTTAATAGAAAAAACAAATCTTTGTGTTTGGACACTACTTGTATTTCCTTAAATTTATTGTGTTTTTACATATTTGGACATGCTACAGAGCCCTGGTATCTTGGATGCTGCATAGACCACAGAAGCTTGAACAACTCAAGTGCACAGGAGATGTTTTTCTCCCAAAATTTTTAATAGTAACAAACGTACAGACTTTAGAGTTAGACTATGCTACCCTGAAGTAGCAATGTAGGCTAAATACTTTGATCCTGAGGAAGAAAAAATTAAGTTTCCCAGCTTTATTCTTTAAGGGCAAAGATCTTAGCTGCTGCAACCAGTGCTGATCCATTCTTTAGATAGATAATGAAGGAATTTTTATAATTTTACAAGCCTATATTTTTCCTACTTGTTGATGGGAGTCTCACTCTGCATCACACACAGAGATAATAATATAAATGAGCTCACAGTGAGAAAACACAAAAAGAAGTAAGTATGTGCTTGCAGGGAAGCTGAGAGTAAGAAAGTAAGCAATTATACTTCCTTGAACAACAGAAATATTATTAGAATAATAAAATTTTCTTATAAATGTTTATTAGAAAAATCTGATATAAATATTTCTGTCTTAAACTTAAGCCTGAACTTTTCTTGGTCAATATAAGTATCTGAATGTTCATGTTCATAGTCTTGTAATTTTGGAAACTTGTGCTGTTGCACACAATACAATATAATTAATTGTTTTGTGTTTTCACAGTGTTAATTCATGTGAAGAAGCATTACTTAGAGCCCTTCTGGGGATGTAACTACACACTGTGAAATAGTTGGTGGCTGTTCTCACTTAGAAATGCCCTTCCTGCTACTCTCCCACTGATTTTTCTTCTCTCCACAGCTTGTCACCCTGGGCTGTGCTGGCATGGTGGTGCAAGAGGGTACACCATACTTGAAAGAGATTATGGAACTGATCCCATTGTAAAGGATTTGTATTGTTACGATTTTGGCAAGCACAATATACTGGTGCCAAACACAAATGCCATCCCCTCAGCCAGATATTAAAGCTGCAAAAATCAGGTAGCCAGATTTACTAGGATTTAGAAACATTGCCTTCATACAAGGAAGACATACAAGTAGGGTCATTAGGAAATGGCATCTGGCACTTAAAACCAGGAGTATTGTGAGCCTGTAAACTAGGAAGTGTTGAGAAAGCCAGTATGTTCAGAAGAACATGTGGTTTGAAGTGGAAATTGTGGTACTGGTAATGCTGTGGGATTTCAGATACATCAGTCAAAGCAGAGAAAAATCAAATAGGCTGCCAGATAAAGAAGGAAATGTGGCAGAAACAACTGCTTGAAAACTAAGACACACGATGAGGGAAGCAAGTCCAGGCCTAAGTCGAAGAAGTGGCATAGTACACTTACCAGAAGCTTGACAGAAGAAAGTTAATCCATAGATTATAACACCAAAACAAAAAAATTGTTGATGAAGGTGAAAATTAAGTAGGCCTTCATGGTGGTGATGTGGTGTTATTTACTTCTTAAAAGTTAGAATATAATAAAGAAACTCCCTGCTTCATCAAGCAACTTTACGAATCCACATGGACTGAAATTCAAAGTTTAAATCGAAGAAATGCGTCATTTGGTTTGTACCTGCCCAGTGAAGATGGTAACACTGGTTTCAGTATCCTAAGGCCGTCAAAGAAGCAGCTAAATCAGGTAATAGAATAATCATGGGCTGCCTTATTTGCCTACAGCAACAGGTTGAATACCATGAGACTGTAACACGGAGATCTCTCAGTAGATGGGTCTGGGGCAGTTGGCTGGGCAGAGCCCAGGAGGGTCCGCAGCCCGTGAGCTGAGTCAGAGCAGCTTCCAGGGGCTGCCCCAGAGCCTCATAGCTCAGGGATTGCTCTGCAGTGCCTCCTGCAGCACGCTCAGCTTCAGTGTTCTTCTAGGAGCAGCTGCAGTTAGGCTCTTCAAAAAGGGGAACTGAGGGAAAGAAGCACCTTGTTTAATTAAAAAGGTCAGTTAAGAGAATGGAATCCTCTTAGTTCACTTGGAAGTTTTTTTTCTGGTCACCACCACACTGGAAGCATTGGGCCAACACACCCTGTTTACAAAGAAAAGTGTGGGAAATGGCAAAAGAAAACCCACATACTAAGGAGCAAGTGACAAGCATAACAAAAGCAAGGAGAAGCTCTGCAAAAACTGATATCCATAATAAAAGAATAGAAGGAACTGTATATTCTGGCAGGTAACATGTAAAAGCATAAGAAGACAAGAAGAATTTTGAGGAGCACCTAGCAGAGGAATTCACAAGTAGCAACCAATCTTTCTTCCAATATATCAAAAGCAGGAATTAAGCCAAAATTTGAAGGGTAAAGATGGTAATGGTGGTATGAAGAGAGCACTCTGGGAAGGGTTAGGCCATTGCAGAGGAGCGACATTAATTATTTTCATTAGCACTCACTGCACAAGAAAGAGAGTGGATTCTGATCGAAAGCTGTCTTTGAGAGGGACTCCTCAGAGGAACGGAAGTGGCTACAGAAGACCACACATGGAGCAAACAAAGTACACAAAGAGCAGCACATTGCCAGGGCAAGGTGATGTTCATGATAGAGTTCAGGAGGAATTCAAGCCTAAAAGAATAGAAGGACTCCTCAAACTTGACTGTGGTAACTTTCTCAAAGCTGCCTTGGGATCCAAGGACAACTGAAAATCTGAAGGCAACTTTTTGAAAACTTTTTAAGAAGAGACCTGGAGAAGCACAAAATTCTTAAGCATTTTTTTAAGCATAAGATCTGTACCATGCAGATTAGCTATCAAGAACAGAGTTACTTAACATCTTGATAAAATGATGTTTTTGTTGGCCTTTCTGAAGTCTTATCAACAGTTATGTGGATAGCTGTGATGTGGTTGATGCAGCTAACTTGGTTTTTCCAAAAGGCTTTTGAGAAAGGTCTTATTAGAGGCTTTTAGGGAAACTTCACACCATGTCATGAGAGAGAAGACCCTTCTATGGTTAAATGCTTAGAAAACAGGAGTAAATGCTAAATTTTCACAGTAGAAGGGAGTGACAGATGAGGTTCTGTATGATCTATGCTGAGCCATTGCTGTTCAACATGGTTATAAATTACTTAAAAAGCATGTTAGCAGTGAGGTAATCAAGTTTGATGATATTAATTTATTCAGGGTAGTAAAACTTGGTGACTGAGCAATAAAATGACAGCTGAAATTCAGTGTAGATAAATGTTCAGTGATGTACATAAAGAGAAGAAATACTAATTTCACTTCCATGAGCTGCCTGGAACAAGAGTTGGGAGTTATGATCGATAGTCACACAGAAACTGTTCAGTAGTGTTCAAAAGAGTAAATCAAATGTCAGGAGCCATTAGGAGAAGAACGAAGAACAGAAGAGAGACTTGTGCTCTGCCATAATGTAAATCTGTGGTTTTGCCCTATCAGTAATATGTTGTGCAGTTCTGGTCTTGTCCCTCCCTACCGCCTCAAAAAAGTACAAGGGACCGAAGAACATTTAGTCAAGTTCAACAAGGACGGTCAGAGACATAGAATAACTTCCATGTTAGAAATCACTTAAGCTACAACTGTTCAGGCTAGATATTCTCAATGACAAGGGGTAAACTGCAGAAAAAGGAACAAGGAAGAAACTAAATTATTAGGGGCAATAAATAATTACAATCATAATTTAAAAAAGAGTTGAAGGAAAAGTCAAAGGGCAAAACCCATAAAAACAGGAAAATAGGGATGCTAAAGTACTAAGTAGAATACTTCTTGATAGCACATTGAGGGCATCCAAAGACATGGTGAATGCTGCTCAGCCGTTCTGTGCACAGAGACTTGGCAAGGTGTATGACCACAACTCAACACTAAATACTGAAAAATTTCTTTTTTAATCAAATACAATTAGTTTGATACTCACTTGCATTTGCAATTTTTCAGCTATTGTATGTATTAACTCATTTCACTGTTTTGATGAAATGCAAATGATAAGCAAATATCTTTTAATGTATTTCGGAGTCCAATTCCACATGAAGCTTTCAGATGGCCTTCTGGGACTCTAAACTAAACAAACCCCAAAATTTCCAATTTAAATCTGGAGGACAGCTATTTGAATTAATTTTTCTCTGTAATCTTTATCAGTAATTGAAGAATACACCAGCTCAAAAATACATCAGTCAGCATCATAACAAATCTTTGTTTTAATATTTTTCATTATTTAAATAATAAAAAGGAACCAGTTCATCTATTTTCTATCTTAAAACCTCTTAGGGCTGAGAAAACCAAATAGTTTCCAACCAGTTCATGCATGCTGGTCTAATATAGACCAGTAGTGGCTAGATTATGGTGGGCTGTGGTTAAAATCACTGCAGGTGTTCTAGTTAATGAAATGTTAGTTAGGTGGCAGATGACCATGGTATGCTGGCGTCGTGTGAGTCATCAGTACAGGAGAAGGAAGGCATAAATGCTGAGCTGTGTGACATCAAAGGAGGACATCAAGGATTGCCCTTTATTAATGTAAATCGTAGTCTTTGCTACATTCAGCATCTGCTGACTTGGGCCAAAGTTGCCAATGTACGTGTGGAAAGCTCTGTATATTGCTCGTAGGTCACTCATTTATTTTATAGATATTGTAACAGCAAAGGCAGATAGGTTTACTGAATTTTCAAAAATCATGTAGAAAACTAGGGGCAAATCCTGAGTCAAACCCTCAAGCTTTCTGATTCCAAATTCTCTTCAGAGGTGATGAAGAGAAGAAGGTGGTGCAAAATCATCCCAATTAAAAAACAAACAATCATTTAATATGTAGGTCTTAGCAAATGAGCACTCAACAATTACAATTTTAGGGAAGCCAGTAATTTCAAACAACATTTCTTTTATGGAGGATATTTCCTATGTAACATGAATGGAGTAATATCACTTCGATGAGAAGAGCAAATGATTTTGTAATAGTGTATGTCTGGACTCAGTTTCCAGGTATGCAGTCACCTTCACAGAAGCCTGATGCTGACTTTTTGTGGGGAAGGTTAGAACAACTGCAGGCTGATCTTCCATATGAGTTATCTCCTGGGCTGCCTAGGCCATTGGCACTGAACTTCATCATTATTTTAGTACCAAAGAAGCAAAAAAAAAGTGTTACTGTTTTTGTGGACACATAAGTAAAACAAAATGGAAAATTACGGCAGTTTTTAAAGATCAGAGAAGTGTTACGACATTAGAGTTGTGATTTAATGCTTCATCGCTAAAATGCCTGTTGCGTCCTATCATTTTTCTCTTATTTCCTTCTCTTTTTTCTTCTTAATATTTGTTCTTTTCACTGGCATTGCATGTCTTACCAAACTTGTCTATTCTTTTTCTGTTTTATACATCCCATTGCAACACTTCTGTCCTCATCATCCTACATACTTTGTCAGTGTTTGAGTTCTCCAGCTGTCTTTTTTCACTCCTGGTGATTTGTCAGAGGTAAAAGGAAGTAGAATCTTCAAAGGCATTGGATACAAAATTGTAATACCCTTCCACTTAAGTCAGTGTGTATTGTCTGATTTTATTGGGGCTTGTAGCTTGGCAAAGTATGAATGCCTCTCTAGGGAACTTCAGTGAGTGAAAGTGCTAATTTTCAAGTTCTTTTTTCAAAAGATGTAGATAACTGATTTTTTTTTTAAATGAAATAACTGAGAGTTCATATGAAGTAAGCAAGCTGTTATCCCCCATGTAATTCTTGAAAATCACAAGTTTGTCTGAAACATTGACTCTCTCTTTTTATCCTTTGATTTAATTCTGAAGATGACACTTACTCCAGAAAAGATCAGCCTACACAATCAAGCAGAAAATGGTCTTATAATAGAAAAAGTTAGGCAATCTTAACAGCAGGTGTCAGTGTGAACTCTGCCTTCCTAATTAAGGGTGAAACCAATCTGATTAAGAAGTTTCAGCTCCATCACATAATACTCTCAGTTGTGGATCTTAAAAGCTCTTTTATTATTCAAAAGTGCTTCCCAAATATTGTTCTTTCACATGTCAAATAGTTACAATATCATAATCAGGCTATTTTTCTCTCTTTTCAGCAATTTTCGCTAGCAGCAGCACCATAATAAAAACCTCGAAATCACACCTCTGAAAGCAGCAACCATGATAGTAAATATCTGCTGTTATATAATATCTATTGCATTTGTTTTATAGAAGAATGTGATAAATAAGTGATAAGGTTGATTGAAAAAGACTAAACTATGAAAAGAGAAATGAAATACAATTTTGAAGAGATTTCAAGAACAGTATAGTCAGTGAAAAAAACCCCAACCCTAGTGTAGAAAGTTACTGAGGCACGTAGTAATAAAAATCAGTTGTCTGCAGAGCTGGCTGAACAAGCTGTAAGACGTCAATGAAAGGAATTAAATTAGAATTACCTGGAAACTAGTAAAGCGGGAGGGGTTAAGGTGGAAAAAATGAACACTTTTATCATGAAATCCATTTAAGTATCCCTTCTTCCCTTCTGCCTTTAGCCAATACCTTTGCTCACCCATATCTGTGCTAGGTGTGAAAAGATATTTTGTATTTTTGATGCTCTTTGGAGTGCCTACCTATATTTCTTCTCCAGTACAGGTATTCCAACTACTGCACTGTTGGGATATTTAGTCCTAATTTTTTTCCTAGAAGAGAGGCATAGAAATTTCTATCAATGTGATTGTTTAACAACATGGTCTATGTGAAAACTGAGGATAATCACAGAGGAGGCATCTGTAGATTTATTCTATGACTGGATATGAGATAAAAACCTCAGTCAATCTAGAAGACATATGTAGGATAATGATTCCTTTAAAAGTTCTGTTATACATATATATGTGTGTATGTGTGTGTATATGTTTATATATACATATATATGTATTTATGCAGATGAGCAATGAGCAAGGCTGGAAGGCAGCCAGGTTCTCCCAGCTAAGAATTCCCCTGGCTGCCTGCTTTGGCTGGCACCCACTACACTCTGCTCCTGTGTCACAGAGCTGCAAGTTCCTTGTCCTTCAGCTCTACTCAGTCACTACACATAAAGAAGCTTTCAGTAGGATTTAGGACAGTGCAAGTCAGTCCTGAGAATGAGTGATCCATAACTACTACCATCATTCAGCCTCCTCTACACCTCCAAAACCTTTCCATCTTTTTGGCTGTGGGTTTCGTATGGTTCCTGTGGTGTACTGCTGAGTGACTTCAGAATGGGAATGTATTATCTTCCTGATTGCTGTAAGGTAGAAAAGCTCTGCTACTCCTCATATTACACATGGGGAGTTAAGGCCATGCTGTGTTTCTACTGACTTTGAAATCTGTGTTTGAATTCAAAGAACCAAATTGGCTGAAGCTATGTTTGTATGTCCTGGAGGAGCTCGGGTATGAGCCAGTCCTCTCTGCCTCAGATTTCTTTTTTGGAGAGGCATCTTGATTTTCCAGATGAGAAGGAAAGTGATAGTCAACCTGCAGGCAGTCCCCAGGGAATTTTGACTCTGGCCCCAAGTGACAAGGCAATGTAAATACAGGAGAGATTTAAAAGCCAGAGCTATTACAGTAATTAGATGTCCATAATTTCAGCACAGCACAACCACATTTTGTGAGATTTGAACTTGAGAGTGGAATCTAAAGCCCAGAATTTGGGGACTAGACAAAGTTAGGATAATCCAAAAACATCATATTCTGAGGAATCACTTGGAATTACCTCAAAAGTACCAGTAAAAGGTTTGTCTGAAAACTCATTCTGTTTGGGACTTGCATGTCTATTCTAAGACTACAAGGTAAGAATCTAGATCTCCTCTGAAAGTAAGTACTCACAAGTAGGAAGGGAACGAAGTAAACTTTGGTTGTACTGTACCTTCTATCCCAAAGGCTAGAGCATTCAACCTGCAAATGGGAACCTCTGGCCCCTCCACTTTGTCTCTCTTCAGCTGGAAGTATTTAAAATCATCATCTCTTTGGGGCTGCCTTTACCATTAGGGTAACTGGTGGTCTGCTTCGACAGATTGTACTGGAGGCAGAGAGGAAGCATAATCCTGTAGCCTGACAGGTTAGACATTATGGACTGGGCTGTAAACAATTTGTCAAAAACAAGAGAGGAACTCTGCAGAAGCACAAATTAATGCTGTGCTCTCTTGGCTTCCAGGACTTGAGGTGGCAGGCACTCATTTCTGGTTACTTACAGCATTGAATATTGGCATATTCTACCTTTAAATGTAACTCCAGCCTGACATACCACATGGGATTAATTGATTTACAGAAAAAGCGAGCTGCACCTCAAACAGTTTCTGAATTTAGTTGAATTCTGTGTTGCATCTGTTGAAGTGGGATTAAAATAAAAGGGAGAAGGTGGCTTGTTTAAAAAAAAAAAAAAGGAAAAAACCTTATCCATATGGATTTAGTTATCAAAAGTGGTTCTAACTGAATGAAACTTTATTGACTTGGTCTTTACCTTCCTTAAGCATCCTACTTGCCCTGAACACTACTGAGAAAGAGTGAGAACTATGCCTATACCACCAAATAAAACCATTCTCAAAAGTATTCCCAGGCCCAGAAGGCAACTGGCATGGACTGACTCACAAGTACACCAGTAAACAAACACAACCAGCCTCCAGAGCAGGCTGACTGGATGCAAATCCTTTGGTGCTAATGGTCTGTGGGATGTTGTAATTCCATGCCTGGGAATTGCTTGGGAGACAGCTAGTTGGTACAGGCCAAAAGCATGTCGAGGACTGCTCTAATAATTTCAGACCAGTCATACTGCAGCGTCTGGGAACACTCACAAGTACTGTTTAATTCACTGGCATAGACATAGCCTTAGGTTCACTGGTGTATTCCACAAATTCTTTCCAACTGATCAGACATGATAAAGACTGGTGATTATTGGTGAGGAAATATTAAAAATTAAGTCTTGACTCAAATGCCTGCTTTGTTGTGGACCTTTTTATTTTTGAGAAATACAAATTTGTAGTTTGGTTCTGGATTTTTGGTCTTGTAGTATTTATCTTGTTAGTGTAGCAAACCTTTTAACATCTCATAGTAGTATAAAATAGCTTGAAGACGTCTACAGGTTTTAGAATTAATTTTGTGACCTTTAGGGAGAGTTTAGGAGTAGACAACTAAATCTGAAATGCTTTGTGTGATTCTGAATATATAAAAATAGTCTTCTGTGCAGAATCTTCTTTCTCCAACACTTATTGTTTTCTTTGATAAGTTACTTATTTAGAAGATATTATAATTTTAAAACTATCATCTCAGAAAACAGCTTTAAAAGACTTCCAGGTTTTGCAAAACAGTGCTTTGTTTTCTTGTGCAATTAACTGTGCTTATTATGTAAGAATTGAGTAAAATTATAACTGTGTTCCATATTAACTTGATACAAAAAAAGTAAACCAATGGTTAGATGTGAACAGATTGCCTATTTGAATTATCTTAATTTGTTCATTATCACATTTTAAAGTCTTCTAATTCCTGCTTGCTACTGCCCACTAAACTTTTTGTGCATTAGCTAAGAAATAGATAAACTGCCCTGAATTAAAAAACATACTTGTAAGCACGCAACACATGAAAAATAACTGTTTGGTCTTTACATTGAATTTAACTAATTTTGCCAATTCTTTCAGTCCTTTGATTGCAAATCTTGTATGAGAGAAAAAAAATTGAGGATTTTACCCTATCTTTTCTCTTGGATAAGAAAATCAACTCAGCAAAAAGAACACATGAAGAATTCAGCCTTAACCTGAACAAAATGGTTCCCTTTTTCTCCAAGTTATTTATTCATTCAAGTATCTTTATCTGGGTTGCTCTTTATTTACAGAACTAATTTAAATCCCCTGATTCCACAAAAGGTCAGACAAAAGCTTCTGTCACAGCCCTAATGCCCTTCATGAGTCTCTTTGTACTTTATGGGAGATTTTTCAAATCATGATGGTAAAGGAGCAAGGCCCTAAGAGGATCACTCTGAGAATCCTGTGGTCAGTATGTTATCTCATTTTTTTGTGATGAAGTTATGTTTTCATATTTCAAAGACAACAATTTGCAGAAAATTAGCACATGAAACTGTGGTGAGGCAACATATAGAAATCAGAACAGAAAGAAAATGGGATCTTATACTACAGCATATGCTTGAAAGGCTTTCTGGTATCCAACTAATAGAGCAGATCTGCAGTATTAGATGGTGTCATTTTTTATACAGGATTGCATGTACTAACAGAAAGGATGGAGTAAACTTGAATCAATACAAGCATTTTCATTATAAAAGAAGAAATAAATAAATAAATAAGCAAGCAGTAAAAAACATTGTTCTTCAGCTGTGCTATATCTTACCATCGACTGCAAAAGTGTGATCTTAAAACTCTTCCTTTTGCTTTGTTTCAGCATCACTAATTCATTTAAATCCATCCTTCTTCTACAAACAGCATAGTCTCTGTGCTGTGACAGGATATTCTAGTCCTATTCCAAAATATTGTAGGACTATTAATATAAAGGTAGTGAAAAAGGACATAAAAATATGTAGCAAACAAAACCAGGAATGATGGTTAGAAGAGTCAAGTGTTAGGTGTTTTATCTAGATCTGAATTGTCATCGAAGCACCTATTCTAAAATAAATGTCCATAAGCGTGGGTTGAGACAATATGCTGCACGAAAACTTTTTCTGTGTTATTTTATTGCAGTAAACATGCATAAATAAAATATTATGATTGGCAGTTTTCATGAGCAAAGCAGTTAAATAAATAGATCTTTAGGACTGGGAGTGACTCGAGGTAAATAGATTTGTTTAATGTACACCATGAGCAGAAGATGTAGTCAATGTCTTCAACGTGTAAAACCAGTGAAGTTTGGTGTTTTCTTGTACTCTTCTGACTCTAGGAACAGGTATGTTAAAGAAAATCACCAAATGTATGGAAATTGTGACACAGAGGTAAGTTTGCCACATTAGAAATTCATGTCACTTACTCGTGTGTTGCCACTTCTCAAATCAGCTATACCCGTTCCAGCTACTCAGTTGTGTTGCATCTCCTCAGTCTAGGGAGCTTCAACAAATACCAAAAAGTTGTGGCATGTTCTCTCATCTTCCCATTTAATTTCAAATGCAAGAGAAGGTTGCAATGGTTGGTGCTAGTTGGCTGGGTTAGAGTGTGTGGGATCTCTGGTTTGCTGCAGTTTGTAGTTTACAGACTTCTCCAGGGGAGCTGAGTAACACAGACAGCGTGCATCTGAGCCAGCTGCAGCTTTCTGCTTTTAATCACAGCTGATGGACAGTTAACTGCAGAGATTTAACAATGGAAGTAGCCAATGTTGAGGAAAGTCCAGGGACTATAAAAGCAAAGACATAAAGAGCATTTAAAAAACCCTTTTTATAGGGTGAGATGAAGGAAGTACAATTTTCTCTTTAAATTTAGGGAAATTTGATCTGAATTGATCTCTTACAGAACTAATTTATACACCACATGTCTCTAAAAGGTCAGGCAAAATCGTCTTTCACAAACTTGATAGTTCTCATAAGTTACAATGTATTTTCATGTCCGCACAGATTGTTGTTGACTCAATATGACACATCCGAAAAAACCTCCACAGTTTATTAAAACCAGGCAAGGGAAAAGAAATAGAGTTTCTTTAATGCACAAAATCCAAATAAAAATGGAACAGGCATGAAAAGGACTTGATGCAGAAGCTGTAGGATATTTTCTAATATTGCAGAGGTACCTGATGGAAATTACCTACTGATGAAGTGTTACCAGACAGAAGAAAAGATCTGAGGATTAGCACTGCAGCTGGAGGGTTGGTGAAAAGAGTGATATGAAAATAGAGGGCAGAGGAAGGGAGAGAGGAGGCTGTGCAGGCATTTGAAATTTACAGACACCTATTAAATGAGATGACATAGAGGAGAGATGCATGAATGGGTTGTGTGACCAAAAAAGCATATGTCATGGGTCAAAATGAAGGAAGAGATCACTAGTGGAGGAGGAGCTGAGCCAAAAAAAACAGGTGTAAATCACTGAAAAGAGTGGGCAAAGAACAGACAGAAATAGAAGACTTATTTTCTGGAAAGAACAGGAGTTACCTCTAGGAAAGGGAGAAAATGGAAATAGCCAGGGAACAGAGCAGGAGAGATAACAATGTAATATAGGACACTGTGATTTACAGAAATATAAACTTACTAGTAGGAGGGATTTCTGAAAATCATCCAGTCCACCTGCATAGTTAGTTGAATGAGGATTTTTCAACAGATGAACAGGTCAGCAATGGCTTTGTCTAGCTCAGTCTTGAAAACCTCCAAACCTCTGTCCTGGTACTGTATCACACTTAGCAAAGACATTTTCTGTAATGTCCTGTTGGAACTTCTCTCACTACACATTGCTGCTATTGCATCTTGCAATTGCATTGCAAAACTGTCTGCAACTACCATGAAAAATTTGTCGCTGCAGTATTGCCCTGATGCCTTCTTGTAGAGGCTGACCTGGAACAGAGGCTGGGCAGAGTGAAAGGATAAAGGGTAGGTATTTATTGAAAGGCCTTCACACGGCACACCTTGGGCAGTGCAGGAGTCTCGCAGAGACTACACCCAGGATGGGCGACAGTCACATGTTCTTCGGACAGATATAAGTTTTGTCCATTTGCATATCAGAGGTTAATTGTCCAATTACAGCTTCAGGTAGTGGAGTCCCATTCTCCCAGTTTGCTCCCCCCAACTTACTTTTGTTTACATTTCTCGGGGCCTGGGACAGTGAGGTGTCCTTGATTCTCAGGCCTAGAGAGGAATTAGTGTGTCTGACCAAAGTGGGAAAAGCAATAGCTAACACTCTACATGGAGCTCAGAGTTACACACTAAAGAATTGCAGGATTACAAATATATGAAAATATAAAAGCTAAAATCCTAAGGCATCAGCCCCTTCAGGTATTTGCAGGCCACTGTTAGCTCACACCATATTTTCTTCTTCACCAACCAAACCAATTTCTCCTCACCTATGTGAAGAGCTATGCCTGTAGCTTGTCCAGTCAAGTTTGGAATAGCTTCCAAGATGGAGATTCCACAACTTGAATGGGCAACTTCATTCAGTGTTTGACCACTCTCCCAGTGAAAACACTTTTTATGTCAATAGAAATTTCTCTTTTTGCCACTCAGGACCATTGCCTCATACTTTTTTTATGGCATATCATGAAGAAACTGCCCCTGTGATCTTATAACAGCAGAATAGCCCCATTAAACTTCCCTTGTGTAGGCTAAATGAACAGGGCTCCATCACTTCCTTGGTGGGGTGTGTTCCAGCCTCCTAGTCATCTTGGTGGCCCTCCAGTGGGTTCATTCTGGTATGTCCATATCCTTGTTTTACTGAGAAGCCCTAAACTGAACATCAGATACAGCCTCTTAATTACAACATAAAGGAGAAAACCCCCCTTCATTTGACTTGCTGGCTATACTTTTCCCAATACAGCTGTCATGGTTTAATCCCAGCTGGCAATGAAACCCTATGCAGCCACTCATTCTACTCCCGAATGGAAGAGAGTGGGAAGAGAATTAGAAGCGAAGAAAAAAGTGAGGTAAAAGTGAGGAAAACTTGTGGGTTGAGATAAAGGTTTAACAGGTAAAGCAAAAGCCATGCATGCAAGCAAAGCAACACAAAGAACTCAATCACCACTTCCCATGGGCAGGCAGGTGTTCAGCCATTCCCAGGAAAGCAGGACTCCATCACAAGTAATGGTGACAGCATCACTCCGAAGGTCCCCCTCCTTTCTTCTTACCCCCACTTCATGTGCTGAGTGTGACACAGTGTGGTGTGGTGTGGTATGGTATGGTGTGGTATGGTATGGTATGGTATGGTATGGTATGGTATGGTATGGTATGGTATGGTATGGTATGGTATGGTATGGTATNGTATGGTATGGTATGGTATGGTATGGTATGGTATGGTATGTCCCCACCACAAACAACAAAAATAAAACAGATTCTAAGGGCTGGGTTTGGAGGAGGGCTTTGGTTACGAGGGTTCAGTCTGAGTCACTGAGAATTTTTTATGAGAAATCTGAAAATGGACTCCACTTAAGAGTTAGAGCGCTGTTCTTCTGCCCAACTAAGAGGAGTTTTAAAACATAAGCTTTAGCTGTTCCGATATTAACAGCATTGTTTAAAATGTAGTGCAGCTGTGCATAAATTACTTCACATTTTGGAAGCAGCCTGGCTGTAGCACAAGGTTGCTTTGCTTATGCAGTTCAACCTGATGTTTAGAAATTGCTTGCACAGCAGGGGAAGACTGACATGGAGATTCATGTTAATTTCCACACTTGGCAAAGGTACAGAGGAAAAAGAAAAATTAGTGAAATAAAAGCACTGTAGTGGTGAGAAGAGCTAAAATTAAATCACAACATCTCATCTAATCTCCTTCCATTCTTTTTTGGCAGATTTAAGTATTTAATACCTTGATGCAATACTGTAATTGCATGGGGAATTACAAAATAAAACAGAGATTGAGGTTAACAAAAAAATGCCTCACAAAATTGGTGCTTCGTTATGTCCCAGTCCTTCTCTGCACTCCTGTCAGATTTGAAACATTTGAGTTCCACTGTGGAATACAGAGACACTCAATATCTCTGCAGTGCCTTCCCCAGTGCGTTCTGGGCTCCTTTTCCTACTGGTTCATGTATGATAAATATGTGTAAAATCTTGTTTTTGGCTATAAGTACAAAGAGCAAAAGTTCTCAGAGCAAAAAATTCTGCGGTTAGGCTTTAAGCAGAGCATCTTGCATTTTAGGCTGTTGCACTTCATTGATGGGTATTTTTCCACTGCAATGGAGCTGGAACTATATGATCTTTAAGGTCCTGTTCCAACCCAACCTATTCTTTGATTCTGTGATTCAATGACATTCTCGTCCTGGTTTGCATTGTTAATGCTCCCAAATATGTGACATCAACACTTTTCATGCTGCTTGTTTAATTGTCATTAAAGAAAAATCGTAACTAAGACCAATGGGAAGCACAGGCACTGATGGATTCTACCCCAGTACTGATGTTTTACCTCCTGCACCATACATCTATAAGTGGGAGAAAAACATGAGGGAAGAAAATGGCCGTTCAGCTAAGGGACAATGCTGGCAGAATAGCAAATACCTGGGAAATGACCATAATTAAATTTAATATGGGAATTTTGAGCCAGGGTTCTGACTGTTGGAGGGGTGTTATTTTGGACCTGCATTTCAGCTGAAGTAATGGAGTGTGAAAAAAAAGACAACTGCATTTCAAATGATACTGTTCTGTTCATGTGGTAGAACTCTGGACTTAGTGTAACACAAAAGGCACTTGGAAAAAAAGCTTTTTGGCATTTCCACATCAGTTTTAATTGGTATAAATACAAATATAACACTACCTCCTTGAAACTGGCTGGTTTTCATCTTAAAACAATAAATTTGGTTTCATTCCTGAAAGGGGGTAGGCAAGGTGGGCTTACAACAATCTTTATTTTCTCTGGTAAAAGGGTGAGTACTTTTTCCATGTCTGTCTCAGACACAGCATGGTTGTTCCTTTCCAAGGAAGGTTGTGTTTTGGGGAAAAGCTAATCGGATTATCACTCATTTTTCAGAGCAAGCCATTTGGGTAAAATGCCCAAAGGTATCCAGACTGAGGCCAATTTTTCCTGACAGTAGTTAGTATGACACTTTCTTAAAAGGCATAGAATTAAATTACTACAAAAGGAAACTATTATATCAGTTGAAAGTGTTACTATATAGTCATAGTATCATGATCTTTTATCACTTTACACATGTAGTTGTGTCATTGATTTTTAAACAGTGCACTGGGAAAACTGAATCATGGTTCTCTTTTTAATAAAACTCAGTGAACCTTCAGGGTTTAACATCTCCATATAAATAAATCTTACGTGTTACATCACACTTTGGAACCTCATGACAAAAAAAAAATCTGTTTTATTGTGCTGTAAAACATGCAAATATTACTGAGATTGCTGTTCTATAAATGCTTGGAAGGTAAGTTTCTCAGTTTTCGACGTAAAGAAGAATTTCATTGCCTTTGGTAGCAGTGGTTAGCCAATATTAAGAGCCTGTCCTCATTAGCAAGAGAATAATCCAATAGTGACAATCCTGGTCATTTACAGGAATGTATTCAGCATCCTGTTTTCTAAGAAATAGTCAAAATAATCACTATGAGACAGCATCTTTGTTTGAAAATCAAAATCTGCCTGACTTTCCAGAAATTTTTCCCCAAACAGCTCTGCACGTCTTGCTCACAGAGGTATGCCCTTGACATCTCTTGCTTTCTTCTGGGTTTCTACTCGCCTCATATGTATGCATTGGTAATCAGTCTCACAGCACTCCAGGGACCTCCTCCATCTCTCTCATCTTCTTGAATTGCAACCTCTTTAGTTAGTTACTTAGTTACCACTCCCCAAAGGGGCCCTTAGTTGCTCCTTCCAGTTAGGCTGCTGAAAAGCCAGTTTCTACCACCCTTTTGATTTTACTGGTCTCTAAGTTAGAGAAAGCATCTCTTCTCCGCATCCAAAGTGCCAAAATGTTGCGTTTTTTAAAACTAATATGTGACCTATTGTTTATTGGTGTCGTATTTGCTTTGAAGTAACTGTTAGCCCAGTCCTAACTAAGCACTGGAGCAGGATGGTGGTAGAGCACCCATTCTTTCCCTCTTCATGTCAGTGCTATCCTACCGACTTATTGGGCTGTGTGCTGAGTATGCCAGCTCCACAGCTTTCTTCACCAGCCACAGCAATAACTGAGCATTTGCCAGGAAGGATGAGGAAGTTAAAGAAAAGGGGCTGGACACGCCTCGGAAGGATGGGTACATGGAGGTCTCAAATGAAGCAGCCCACAGAAGGCCCTGATGGAGGATGTACCTGGAAATATGGAGAATATTCCTATGAAACATTGCCCTAGCCTTGATTAGTTTCTGATGCTATGTCCCTAAGCAACCATATTGACCTTCTGTCATGGGACTCAATGGATTTTTGGTCTGTTCGGTTATGTCAATCCCAGTATTTATTTAGGAGCAGGAAAATAGGGTGAATTGCGCCTCGAAGATAATACCAGATGCACTCAAAGTAGAAAGCAAGTGAACTAACCTTTGAAACCACTTGTGAGGAAATGTTATTATTCTTCATCCTCTGCAGTATTGAAGTCCAGTTCAGCAAAAATACTTCGATTTTTAATGTACAGTCAATGACATGTTAGGAGAGGTTTCAAATTAGTTGTCTTTAAGTGGTGTGCTTGATGGTGTCATGTCTTTCTAGATATGTAATCTAGAATACAAAAAAATGGCTGCGATCACTCTGGAAATGACTGAGTGAAACTTGCTGTCTAGTGCTCTGCAGGATATTAATTAGGTAATCCTAGTAGCACCTTTGCATTTGAACTCTGTCACAGATACATAGGAAACATGAACAAATTATTGGGACATAGGAAATTGCCATGTTGAATTCTCCGTGTGCATTCTCTTACTTCAAGTAAAAGTGAAGCAGCCTGTCCTTTAACTGAGAGAAAAACCAGCTAAGATTATATTGCATTTGCAGGAGAGGAGGGATGTGTGTATGGTTACCTCACAAGAGCTGACACAAGGCAATTCATTACCCCACGATACTTTCTTGGTGTGTCAAAGCCTTATGGCTTCAAACTGATATTTTCTTACCTTTTGCTCATTAATTCCCTGCACTGAATAGACCATATATTTTTTTCTTGAAGTCAGTGAGAGAGGCAAATAAAAAGATGACATCTTGCAATTTTGACTGCTAGAAGAATTACAACTGTAATTATTTAGTTTATGATGAAAGTCACAGCAAAGCTGACCTATGTCTACTTTGACAAGGTATAATTTCTGTAAAGCTTGTGTCCAAGAATGCTAGCATGTATTTAGTTCTCTACTTGGCTGCATTTCATTTTTATCCAGCTTTTTTTTTTTGCCAAAAATTTTTTTTTTTGGGTACCCTGCAAGTACCATGCACAAAATTAGTCATGGTCACAGTAAGTCCACGTTTTGAAACATTTTGAAATAAAAGTTGATGCTGCTGAGTATAAATACTTGTTGTCTTGGGGTGATTCTATGACCATACTGTATTCCCCATCGCCTGCTTGATTTCTAGTGTACCTTTAAATTGCAAAGGGGGGGAGAGAGAAGCCGAGAGAACTCTTCAAAGCGGCTAGCTTGACCTTACAACTAGAATGTTTTGCATTCTTTTCTCTCCCAATTCTGACAACATTTGGTTGGTTGGAGGACTTTTGCTTGCTAGTCTCTTCGGCTTTCAGCAGAGAAGGGACTGTGATCTGCCTCGGTGGCTTCTTTTCCTTTTTGGACTGTTTTTGGCTTGCTTTTCATCTGAGACCGGCTGTCATCTCCGGACCTGCTCGGCGGGACCCTCCAAGGGGGATCGTCGGACCCTGCCTGGCCGGCCCGGCCCAGCTCAGGACTGCAGGTTTTACCTACAGAAAGAACTCTAAAATCCATAGTCCTCTTTTAGGGGACAGGGGAGGGGGTTTCAATATTTTTTTTTTTTTTTTTCCCGTGGCAGGAGGGGACTGTGTTTTGTTAAATATATAGTTTTTTTTCCTTTCACTCGAGAAATTATTTTCCCGAACCCATGGGGGAGGTGCTGCCGGGGCCTGCTTGCCTCGCAGGCAGGAGAGAGAGAGAGAGAGACGCCCCGCTCGGGTTGTTTCCGCCTGGATTTGTGGCCAAACCGGCACACTTGTAATAAAAGCTACCAGGCATAAGATACTGGAGTGACACTATCATGCCAAAGCAATGATTATTTTATAGGTTATCAAAGTACCTCTCATATCTAAGAAGTTCCTGATTGAACAGAAAGTTGACATACCCTCAGCCCCCATATCCTACCATATTGTCAAGTTAGCATTGCTATAAATAACACTCCTGGCACACAATTTCGTATTAATATTACTTTATGCGTATATCAGGTGCAGGAACTGATGCCTTAGGGTTTTAGCTTTTATATTTTTCATACATTTGTAATCCTGCAATTCATTAATGTATAACTCTGAGCTCCATATAGAGTGTTAGCTACTGCTTCCCCATTTTGGCCAGACACAACAATTCCTCTTTAGGCCTGGGAATCAAGGACACATAAGTGAGTTGCGGGGGAGCAAACTTGAGGTAAATGACTTCATTACCTGAAGCTGTAATTGGAAGATTAACCTCCAATATGCAAATGGGCCAAACTTATAAAAGTATGAAAACCCATGACCATCATACATTTTTAGGTGTAGCCCCTGGGGGGTGCTTTGTCTGCCCAAAATGTACCTGAAGGCCCTTCAATAAATATAATCACTTTTTATTATCTTAATTTTGTCTGGCCTCTGTTTTTAGGTAGCCCCAAAAAGGCATCAGAATGAAGACAATTAATTAAGGGCACTTTTATTAATTAGTATCAGGAAGAGCGACTGACTGCTTAGTGGTGAAGAACATGATATTGAATAGCAAACTTTTTTCTTTTACTATAGTTCATGTTTCTAACAAAATAATCAAGACAAGAATAAAGAGAGTAGAAAAAAATAATCTACAAGCTCAGACAGAAGCTGCAAAGACACCTCAGCAGGAGAAAACAAGCAGCAAACACAGAATTATGTGTATGGATGGATCAGCAAGCAGTAGGCCAGAAAAAGGGCTGCCCAACAGGACTCATCAACCCCATGTCATTGCAAGGCCACTTCTTATTATTTAATAATTCAATATTGTTGAATCTTGGAAAGGTCATGAGGGACATAGCACCTGGGGGACCTTGACAGTCTGGAATGCTGGGCCAACAGGAACACAATGAAGTTCAACAAAAGGAAATACAAAATCCTAACCTGGGGGAAGAATAACCCATGGACTAGTGCACCCTGGGGGCAGACTGCCAGGGAAGCACCTTTTCAGAGAAGGTTCTGGGAATGCTGGTGGACAAAATGATCATGAGCCAGCAAAGTGCTCCTGCAGCAGAGAAGGCCAGCAGCATCCTAGGATGCATTAAGAGCGCGGTCAGCAGGTCAGGAGAGCTGATCATTCGGCTCTGCTGAGCACCACTGAGAACACATCTGGAGTGCTGTGTCCAGTCCCAGATTCCCCAGTGCAGAGAGATATGGATGTACAAGTGTGAGTGCAGTGAAGGCCTACAAAAAGATTAAGGAATTCAGTGAAGGGCTACAAAAATGATTAAGGAATTGGAGCATCTGACACAGAAAGAGAGACTGAGAGAGCTGGGTCTGTTTAGCCCGGAGAAGAGAAGGCTCAAGGATATCATATCAATGTGCATAAATAGCTGATTATTGGGAATAAAGAATATGGAGCCAGAGTCTTCTCAGTGGTACCTAGAGAAATGGCAAGAGGCAATGGAGTAAGATGAAATAAAGAAAACCTCCTTTGAACATAAGAGAATCTTTTTTACTGTGAGAGTAGTGGAACCTCGGATTTCCCAGAAAGGCTGTGGAATTTAAGATACTCAGAAGTCAATGGGACACTGTCCTGAATAACTTATTCTAGTTGTCCCTGCTTTGGGGGAAGGAGGGCAGAAGGTTAGAGGAGGTGAAGTCTCTTCCCACCACAAAGAACTAATAAATAATAGTGTACATGAAGGCATAAAAGTTGCTTAAGAAAAATACTATGAAAGACACTATAAACTTGAAAAAGACTCTGATGCCACACTGAAGATGCCAAATAAATTATAGTGCCAATTATACAGTTTAGAAAGGGCTTTGCTGAGCATAAATTTAATAAAAAGACAGATTTAACCAGCACAGGGTTAACTGTATTCTCCTACTAAAAGATTATGACATGTTGAATAATTACAAGGACCACCATGTATCCAGTGCTGTGAAATGCAACTTACTTTACATATGCTGCTTTTGCATGCCAGTTTAGAATCCGAGGGAAATAAATAGCTGTGACATGTGAAGCCCATGATAAACATGAAGGGGGAACATACAAAATGAGTGTTTATTGAAAATTTAATGTAATAGCAAATGTTAAGTCAAAATGTGTTAAAACATGAGATAATGTCTTCTTAGTGAGTTAATGTTCAGCCTGTTGAGTAGGTGATTCTTAAATGGTCTTCACTCTAAGGATCGTAACAAGAACAGTCGAAGACTATTATTTTATAAAAGAGTTATAAATGGGAGATGAATCAAATGTAATTGCTATTGGCATGTTTCATGCAATTACAGGGGAAAACATGATTAATAGCAATGAAATTTATGGTTGATTAAAAATAAAATATAATGCCTAGAGAGAGGCCGCAGATAAAGCTAAATGCATTAATACGAAAATAGGCATCTGCAAGTTAAAATCTGTAGCAGTGGTGAGCCTAAATATAGCTCCTCTTAATTGTGGGGAATAAATATTACCTCTGAAGTTGTGGGAAAAGAGAATCTTGTTTAAAAGAGAAAACCCATTTGTTCGATGCATGAAAAGACTAATTGCTGCTAGAAATCTGTTCATTTCGCTACTCACACAGTAATGATCCTAGCATATACAAAAGGAGCATTTCAGGCAAATTGAGAGACAGACATCGAGCGTGGGCTCAAGGTGACTTGGCACTGTGTTCCTCGTATCACCACCCAGCAGTCAGTCACTACAGCAGACTTTCCGGACACCATGATTTTATAGGGCCAGAAGATGGGGGTTCTACAGACTGCCTTGCACCTTAAAGAATGCAGCTGTCATTTTCGTTTTCTATGTGCAAAGGAGCTTAGGGACTGAAACTCACCACTATCTTCAGACACTGGTGGAGGGAGAGCATGAGATTTCCACTATTTGCAAATTGGGTGCATCTGCTCACAGAAATTATGGGAATTCTTTACATTGTTCAGGAAAGGAAGGGTATGAAGTATATATTTAAGCTGCTATAATGAAACACATAAGAGTCTTCTTCTAGCAACCGCTGAACCTGAAGTGTATGAGACAGACTTGGTGGTGAAGATAGTGTGTAAGTGTGGGTTGAATATAAGCATGGGACTAAACTAATGCTCATAAATGATGTATCCAATCTAGTATGCCATAAATGTACACACTCAACATCTGAAACTGGCCAAACTAAGTAAAATAAAGGGAAATCAGAAATGTGGCCTGAGGCAAGTTGCTTTCTTTCATCTGCTTTAGGAATGTCCCACTAAAGGAGAAAAAGAGCTAAAGCAACCAGGCGCCCTAACATTTTGCCATATTTACATCTGTTTAAATTATGTCTTGTTGCTACAATTTTTAAAAAATCCTGATATTTTTACAACGCTTCACATTGCTTCTACCTAAGCAGTTGAGGGAAACTGTATCAAGAATAAAGCTAAACATTGCTTACATATTGCTGTAATGAAGGAAAGAGTACAGGGCAAAGAGAAAAATTCAGGGAAGTTCAGAAGAGTATCACATGTTCAGACCTGGTATAAGAGATGTAGCTCTTTTGAAAAGACTGAAATTGTATCAGAGCTGAGTACAATCGACCGATGTTACATGAAGACAAACATCCCAGTAGATTATTTGTGGGACAGACAAAATACTATATTCCCTGTTCAGGAAGCTTGTAGTAAATACAGACACAGATGGGAATCCACAAATACTTAATTTATAACTACCATACCAGCTTGTACAAATGAGTAGTTAATTACTTGTTTATATATTTTGCATATCACCGTTCAATAATATTTTATGTTCTTTTTCCAAACTAAATACCCAAGTAGAATATAAATAAGTTTTATCATTCAGATAGGTAATATATATATCGTATACACATCTAAATCCCACTGCGCTGTAATAAAATTTTGAAAGAAATCAAAAGATGCTTTTTCCTTGTCATTTGTTCTTTTCAGTTTCTGTCATTGCAGCTTTGTTAAAGCACATTCCAAACCTTCCTGTATGGCATCTTTGGTACTTTCCTACACATACATTTCAGTAAATAGGCTTCAGTCCAAATTTTGATTCCTTTCTCTTTTGTTGTTCAAAACAATTGACATCAAACTGAAACATGAAAGAGGGAAGAAAAGGTTGTTCTCTCTACACGAAGAACCACAGTAGTGTTTTACATTTTCCATATGAATACAATTATTGTTCGTCCCTTGCTTGCACACTGCACCCTACATTTGGATTTTGGCAGGTAAAGTTATGCTCGCTGAGCTCGCTGATGCTTTGTCCAATTCCAACCAGCACTGTAAGCTTTGTTATTGTCCACTAGACACTTCCCCTCCCCCACAGCTACTTAAATCCTTTTTGAGATCGGTTTTCTGGAGTCCATCTGGCATTTTCAGGCCCCTGTTACGAGGCCGTTGCACTGCTGGGGTGTGCTGTGAGCTGCGAGAGGCCATCATGCTGTCTTACACACACACAGCAACAGAAGTGCTTTCTGTTTATACTCCTCCGCATGTTATCTGGAATCCAATTTCAAACACGTTCATGCTAAAATAAGGCTTCCAACTACTGCTTCTATTTATACATTTTAAGCTTTCTCAAGCCTAGCTTTATTGGCTAAAAAAAGTTTATAGATAACATACCCCAGGCAAAGTTCTTTAATGCTTCATTTAAGAAACATTAGTAACTGCGATCTGTGGAAATTAACCAAGATAAATTGTTGCTTTTTTAACACAGCTTCTTTCTATCCAATTTAGGTATCAAAGACTCAAACACTGGTAATATGTCTGTAGCATCTGAAGATGAAATAAGAAACAACTATTGATAAAGAGGTTGAATTTACACTGTTTAAAGCCTGATCTGTCCAGAATAACAGTTTAAACCAGTTTTAGTAAATAAGGATGGGGGAGCCAGTGCTCTTGGTCCCTGTAACTGACTCAGTTCCCTTATTTATAAGCAGATGAACATTACTTGGTCTAGATCTTCTGACTCCTCTTGCACCACCTGCCTAAGCATCATTTCTGGGGCTGCTTGAGCAGGAGTCTTCCTCCACTGCCCTGTTTTCCCTACTTCACCTTGTCTAACCTATTCAAGTGCTCACTCACATCAGAATGGCTCTCTCTTGCTGTTTGAAGCACGTGGCACCAAACCCAGCAGGACATTTTGGGTGAGGACTCTGAGCTACCGGTTAAAAGTGAACAGTTTCTGCTCTGACAGCTTGACAAACCTGGTAGTACATTTTGATGGTGAACTGGAAAATCAGTTCTCAGAAAATCCCATTAGGAGTCAAAATACATAATGGAACAACAATCATTATCATTGTCTTTAATGAAAGACAGTAGTTCAGTCATGGAACTTGTGGTATTCAAAAAAAGGTAAAGTATTAGTTCAGTGAATCCTGCCTTGGAAACTACTTTTGTAAATCTGGAGGTATTTTTCATATACAGTTTGAAAGTAATCATCTTCTCCGATCCAGGGAATATAACATTCAGGACAGTTTGTTCACTATCAATTTACAAGTTTTCCATGAGACCTAGGGCAAATGAAATAGTTCAGTCTAATCCTTGGTTTTCTAGTAATGAAAAATAATGTTTGAGTGTTTGAGAACACTTTTCTTCAGTGATGATGATGAAGTATTCTGAATCTGTGGCAAGTATATAGTCTCCTTTTGCTAAGTAGTAGCAAAATCCAGAGCTTTGGAGTTGAGTTTTTCATATGAAACAGAAATTAGTGACAAGTCAGTAATTCATCTAATGTAATTTGTGCATTGAAAGATTATGCAGAAGTTCCTTTTCTGTAAATAGTATTAGGAACAAAGAGCATAAGGGTAATTGCATTAGACACTTCTGTCCTGCAACCAACCATCACCCAAATAACATTAAGCTGTCTTCAGTCTCTTTCTCTGCCCTTGAAAGAAAGATGAGTGAGGCCAGGCAAAATTCAGAAATAACTGTCATGATTGGAAATATTTGGGTTTCACCATCTTTATGCTCATTATTACTCCCACCTCAGCTGAGACAGATGAATCAAGTCTGTTAAACATTGCCTTGAACATTTCAGGAAAAAACCAGCTGGGCTGCCCTAACTCCTAGCTGACAATAGTTCATGGCATCCGGGTGACTCGACATGAGGAGAATGAGGGGCACACCCAAATTGTTTCATTAAATCAGCTGTATGGCCGATAGCTTTCTGTTGAAGGGTCGTTAAAATACCTGTGAACGGAGGGAGAGGAGTGGGTGCTACAGTGATTTTTACAACAATTGCTCTTTTCACAGCTGGAAAACCCCTAGCCAAAGGCTGCATACTGCTTGTTTAGAAAAAGCAGATGAGACTGAGCATCCCTCTTCTTTTCTATGATTCCTTTCTCTTCATTATGCTTTCTGTTGGGGTTGTGTAATGTAGTATAAGGGAACTTCAAGGATTCAGATGCCATCCAGAAAGAAAAATAAAATTATCTGGTCATAGTTAATTACTTTTTGGCAAAATATTCTCTAAAGCATTATCCTGCTTGTTTACACATCTTTAACCTCCAGTGTACCTTAAATTCTTCTATAATAGCTTTAATTTCAGATGCACTGTACCAATTAGCATTCCAATTTTTTTAGTTCAGAATAATTATTTTCATATAATGTTTTTAATGACTATGACAATGTAGTGCCCTTCACAGATAGTACTAAAATGTTAATTATAAACACGGCATCTATTTTGCTGTATAAATTCTCTTGTAGAACCAAATTACTGACCTTTTTCTCATTTAATCCTATTTTCAGAGCCTCCTTACAGCATTTGACAGTGAAAATTAGAAACTTTCTGAGAGCCAGCTCAATTGTTTTCTTGGTTTTTATCACCTTAATTTCTTACCTGAAGGAAACAAAATCAAATGAAATCAAAATTAGCTGAAACAAAAATCAAAAGTGACTGGTTTTATAGGCCCATTTTCCCACATTACTTCAGATGTTGTCTGTTATGTTCATACCACAAATAATCAGGAGGAAAACACTTGGAGGGTCACATAGGTCAATAAACATCTGGCTTATGAAGTGTTGCCCTGCTGCCTGTATTATGTTGATAAAATTACTTTAGTCAGGAGAAAGAAATATAAAGTACACAATATAAGTGGTAAATTTTCCCGTCTTGACATATGGAAGATTTGCATGTGTAATTTACATCGGCATAAATCTCAGTTTATCAAAATGAAATTCTATCCAAAAAGAGGACAAGAAACATGGGGTGTGTGTTTTGAGGGTCTGTCTCCATCTCAGCGTGGGTATAGGGTCCTCTGTCCATCAGGATGAGACCATTCCAGAGTGCTTTATACTTCTCCAAGCAAGCCATTTGAAGGCACTGTTCCTTTCTGCTGTAGAAGCAATTTTAATCTGCTCTAAATGCAGATCAGCAGCGAAACCCCCCAGCTATACAAACTCTCATAGTCATGCTCTTCCCCAAATTCTTCTGTTTATCTCTCGAGCTTTTGCAAATATTTGAAATTCCTGGAGAAATCCGTCCTCACCTGCACCCACTAGCAGATTCACTAAAGGAATATTTAATGAGAAGGTACTGTGTTGTCTGTGTTATCAGGAACAGCATGCTTAGCTCGCTTTAATTCATGTGGCAGATAACTGCCTTTGTGATAAGTCAGTTTTCCTATTTTTATTGCTGTTCTTCGCATGGCTTTTATGTTCTCTTGTGATGTTACTAAACGTTTTGCTTGAATAAAGATTGGGCTGCGTGTTGGATATTGGAAAACTTTCTGTGTTAAAAAACAAAATTGCTTTGGGCAAATTGTGTTTTCTTTGTTTTTCCAAGGAAGATTCCTGTTGACTTCAAATAAGGGCTTCAGGGGTTAGCTGTCCAAGAAAAACGAGTGTATGATCACAGGAAGAGATTTCTGACACTTTCCTTGGCTAGGGGCATTCATCAAATATTTGAATGGAGTGCTGCCTAGAATGGATCCAGGAAAATAGGTACTAGTTTATGAACTCCAGTTATTGTGCAACCAAAGTGCAATAATATTATCCAACAAGTTTAGGTGACAATATTTTATCGAGAGGAGAGAAAACAAAAACTAGTAGGTGTGATAGAAAGAAAAAAAAACAGTCTTGCAGTATTAATTGAAGTAATTTTTTGCTGTGACAAAATTAAGCACAAGGCATCTGCCATAGACACCTAATTCTAATGCTTACTCCAAGAATCTTTTATTACTTGAGGCAGATTGGATCATTTTTCAAACAACTTTACTTGTCAACCTGAAATAAAAATTACCAGAGACTTGATTCTCACACCATAGATAATGAAACCTCTCCAGCAAGGCATCGTATCTGTGATCATTGCATGTGTCTTCCCAAACAGGAATAAAAATCCCCAAAACGGATCTTTTAGTGTATGTCTTGGGCAATTAGACAGTAGATAGTTACCAAGAGATGCAATAAAGTCCTCGAGAAGTCATCATCTGGTGTTTGTTAGGTACACCGGCTTCCAGTGTAACCAGTTGCTGTCTGATCTAGCCACTTCTCATCCTACATTCCAAGTAAGTCACCTCATCTGTACTTATCTGGCCACTTTCTCAGTTTTCACACAGTCAGACATGCTCATAAAACTGTCCTAAACACCTTTTCCACATCCTTCAACTATTCCGAACAGGTGTGGTGATATATCAGAATTTCATCACTGTTGCCCATGGTGGATTTGCTCTGTACTTCCTACATTATTTTAACCTTTCCCTGGAACACTGCAGGTGTGTACTACGTGCCAGCAGCCAGCAGGGACTCTGTCTGTGGAGAAGAAAGGCCAAAAGAACCTTGTGCTCTCCAGTGCTCTGAACTGTCAGAACTGCAGGAAGTCGGACGGGCGCAGCCTCTGCTCCACGGGAGTTTGTGAGCTTCGTGTTTTTAAGCTGCCCTTCAGGGGGCTGTGAGTACTGGTTGAATCAGTAGAATTTCTCTGTCCAAATGGTTCTCAGTGCCATTATTTGCGCTCTGCAAGTGACTGGTCTTGATGATGTCTTCCATGTGGTACATTTGGTAGACACCTCTTGCCTTCCTCAGTACCCCCTGCTCTTTTGTTAATGTTCGCAGCAACAAAAACTCAGCTTTGTGGTTTTTTTCTTTCACTTCATGTGTGCTAAAAGCTGTGGCAGCCTCAAAATGAGGGAAGCTCTGGGTTCAAGTAGAGAGACTCACGTTTTCTATGTTTGGAGGCCTCTTTGCTCTCCTTCATGGTCACTGCAGTCATGTTTGCAGGTCATGGCAGGTTTGGCAAACTCTGTGATTCCCAAAGGTGATTCTGCACGCTGTCTACAGCACGTATATCAATGACCCCAGCATCGCTGGCCTGCTGATAAACCAGCTCTTCTGGGCCAACTGGAGAAATACAAGTCTCATTTCAGATCCCTGTGTTCCTGCCTTAATGCTTCCAAATAGGTATTTTGGGAAGAATGGATGGCATGAACAGAATTACTGTAGGACATTGGTAGACACATTGTCATCCTGACTGATGTTATGACATGTGATCTGCTTTAGAGTAATTTTTTACCACTGCTATGGAGATCAGAGTGCCTTGGGTTTATTTCTAGGCTTGGGTCTTGCACGACATGTCCATTTTTTGCTATATAAATTTAAAATTAAAATATTGGAATATATATCACTATTCCAAGTTACACTCTTAGGTCTGCCTTCAGGCACCTAAATAAATGGCCCGGTTTTTAAATAATTAAGTACTTACAGCTGCAGTCAAAGTCAATAGAAGAGTTGTAGCGAGGAACAGGCAGCGAACTTCAAGATAGAAAATACAAAGAAAAGACAATTTTAACCCGTATTGTATTAACCTGAGGCATAAAATGTAGAATATGTACCCTTAACATGGATTCTGCTAAATATGGGACTCACCGTTGATCTGTCCACTAGTTGGCAGGCATAGCAACACAGTCGGCTATCCTGTGAATGCATCCCTGGCTGCTCCCGAATCTCTGCTGAGGCGTCCTAGCAACTGTGTGCCAGCACTGCACTGTGCAAATGCATAAGCATTAGCAGGATCAATCGAACCTGCAGGGGAGTTTTCCAGTGGCTGATGCATAAAGCATTTCACTGGAATGGACTGAAACACCTGGTGAACAGGGATACCAAGGTTAAGTGTATTTCCAGGCCAGCATTCATCTTGTGCTTCTTAAAATACCCAGCAACTAGAAATCATAGTTCTGAATGCATAGCTTGGAGAATTTTCCCTTCCTTTCAAGATCCTGTTCCTGAGGATTATGCAACTGTACAAGCCCCTGCAGCAGATGCTCAGAACACTCTAACTCTTTGATGGATTACATGGGTCACTTCAAATTTAGGGACAATAGGACCTTACAGATCAGATTTACAGTATATTTAACGTTCTTGTTTCAATAGCGGCTGGTGCGAAAGGTCATCAAGGATTGAACTGTCTGTACTGTAGTAATGTACACTGGTTTTTTTCCCCTTAATACTATGTTTCAGAAAAATTCCATTACACATCAGCAATTTTAGTTAGCTTACAAGAGGAGGTGAATGTTTACAGTTTTTCCTTTTGCTTTTTGCCTTTGCATCCCACATGTAACAGCCCTGTAACATTTATTTTGGAGCAAACTTGTTGTTCCATCAGGAAAACAAGAAATGAGTCACTCAGCTCCCATTTCACATGAACATTTCAGTCCATGTATATACAGATTCACAATTTCATTTTCTGCCTTCTCTGCATTATCTGATGTATTAACATGCTTCCCTAGACTCCTTCTACTCTTTCACTTTTCTGTAGCTGCTGGAGAGACTTTTGTCGAAGCTTTTTTTTCGTACTGAGGCAAAATCCTGTCAACAGAGTGCAAAAGCATGTTTAATGGCCTCTAGCTGGCTGCAGATGCCCACATTTCTGAATAGTACTCAACATCAGAAAACTGAACGTACTATTAATTAAAGCTTTCTTTTCAAATGATGCCAAAATAGAATATTTTCTAGAAAGACCTCACTTTTCCTCCAACATGAAGTAAGATGAAAGACATTTACTCTGTGATTTCATTTGCATTCTCTGAAGTGACTCTCTGAAATGTGCTTTGGTAATAAAGAAAGCACTTGTTGCTGAAAAGCAAAAACAAAGTATTACTTGTCAGTCTTTACACAGTGTATTTGCAAATGTGAGTCTTGCATGCAAAAAATTACTGATGGTGTAAAATCGGACATGTAAGGCCACACACTCACTGGTTAGAAGATCCCAAAAGGAATTTATTTTTACCCAACCACATTAAATTGTCCACACCAAATATCTATTTTAAGGTTATTATACAATAATATGCTAAAAATTATTTTTGGCATGTGAAACATGTATAGACAGTACTGAAGAGAGATAAAGCAACTTATTTTTTTCAATTAAAAAATGCCCTTGTTTTACAATGTAGCAATAAGTTTTACAGTATTTAATTTTGTATCACTGCATCCCTGTAATGCTGCATAAAGATCCTATCTACTTTTTTATTTCCTTTTACGTATATAGATATATGTATTTCAATAAAAAAAGGAAAAGAGAATTGAAATAAAGCATAAATGATCAGTGAAATGTATAGGAGTTGCTTATTGTCAGAGCAAGCAAGTATATGCTCAGGGTTACACAAGTGACATCTAAGTTGTGTGGAAGATGTGCTTGTCCCAGTTCACCAAATTGGAAAATAAGCTGGTAATTGCCTTCCCCCACGACTTCCAGGCCACATACTGTGCTTTCATTTCCACAAAGACAAAGCTGAAAGGACAAAAATGCAACAGATTGCCCAGAGAGGTTGTAGATTCTCCTTCACTGGAGATATTCAAGAACTGTCTGGACACAGTCCTGTGCCGTGTGCTCTGGGATGCCCCTGCCTGAGCAGGGAGGTTGGGTCAGATGAGCCACTGTGACCCCTTCCAACCTGACCCATTCTGTGATTCCGTGATTTTGTGAATAGGAAATGTGGTCTCAGTCTACGCAGAGTTAGGATATGACTGCAGCCTAAAGTTGGCCCCACCAGCTGGGGAGACAACACAATATACATGCAGCACTTTGGGCTTCAGAAAGCGTTCAGGGCAAGAAGAAACATCCTGTTGTGTTCCACTCAGGAAGACCCTTCCAACTCCTCTGCAGTTCAGAAAAAGGGTAAACAACTCTGTGCAAAAACCCAGCAATGTGCTGGCATTCTGGCAAAACTTTCTCCAGCCTAAATCTCTATCTGCCTGCTCTTGCCTGCCTGCATGAGGAGAATACATAATGTGTCAGCGGGATCTGCATGTCCTCTTTCACTGTGTGCTGAGGAACATGTGGATGCCTGGTACCCTCTGTCCTCATTAAGTTACCGTGCATTAGCAGGATACTGGGGTATGCTTCCTGCCCAGCATTCTGTATGTCTCATTTTAAATTATTAAGTCCTGTTGTTCTTGCTCAAGGACTTTTTTGATGTAGGCAAATACTTCTGCTAAATTTTAAAACTTCTTAAAAAAACAAGTTTTACTGGGAGAAGTCAAATTAATGACGCTTGATTTATGAAGAGTTGTGCAACTGCATCTTCAGGGACCTCACAGACTCAAAGCTTTTTTCTGTACTAGGGTTATTCATAATAGAGCTCTCCCATTTCTGCTGTAGGCTTTTAAATGTTTAAAATGTTCGTAACCATCCTTTGCCTTACCAGAAAAATGCTTCCACAGAGACAATAGTGCAAGACTGGAACAGGTTGCCCAGAGAAGCTGTGAAGTATCAGTTCACAGAGACGTGCTTTGCACTGGAAAATTCCCTGAGCAAGCCTAGATAGCCCATTTTGAGAAGGGCTTTGTCCAAGTGGTCTCCAGGGGTCGTTTCCAACTTAAATTACTCCATGTTTCTACATAAACAATAGAGTCTTGTTTATATGTTCCCATCTATTTTTGTGGCACTGCTATACTGCACCTATATGCCACTGAATTGGGTTGAATTTGGCAAAAGGGACTCAAAGGTTATGAGAAGACAATATATCATGACCACATAATTCTTATTGCCTTGCAAAGGTAGGCTGCATATGAAAAGAAAAGTAGTTTTGTTTGAATAACAGGTTCAAAAATTGCTGAGGTACAGAATGTAACTTACATGTATAGTTTTTAAAAATGTATTACTTAATATTGGGCTTTGGATTGAATTAATTTTCTATATAGATTTTTAATTACTATATTAATGAATTTAGCATCTATATTAATATGTTCACCTATATTTATTCTTAGAGTGGCAAAATATCAAATTCTGAGGCGAATTCTGACCTCTGCAACACTGATGTAGGTTGCTGAATTAATATCAAGCTAAACAAGAGTAGAATTTATCCCAGTGACTCAGAGGAGTTATTCTGAATGTTACCATTCTTGGCTATTTCAGTACAGATTTATTAAAAAAAAAAATCTTAAGAAATAAAACTATATCTAGGCAGTGAAGATACTTGTGCCTAAGAAGACAGAAAATAAACCATAGCAGGTTTTTTTTCATGTAGTCAAATAATTATTTGCGTTGTTTTACAAACACTACAAGTGTATTTTGTTACTTCCTATTTTTTATCATTTCCTTCGAGAGATAGTGGATATACAATATTAGAGAAGGCTCTGGGGCACACAAAGGCTTATTCATTTGAAGAACGTCACTGATGTCATGACCTACAGGAGTGAAGGCTGAGGAAATTTGGGACATAAAATGCATTAAGCCTGCCCAGAACAAAAAGATTGCAGGAACATATTAAGTGTTACCTGTTTATAAATCTTGAAACCCCACAAAATTGCACGACACTTTAGGTTTTCTAAATCAGTGAGATTGGTGATAATGCAGAAAGTGAGAGCACATATCTTTAATGTAACTCAGGAAATCAATTTAGTTGTAAAAAAAGGATTCTTTTGGAAAGATCTCAGTTCTTTCTACAATAAAAACAAACCAGTCTCTGCTAGCATGGTGAATGCTGCATTGGTGCAATCTGGTTGATATTTGACATAATATCCATGCTAAATAAAGATAGAACCAGTCAAAAATCATATTTTGGGAAGCATTGCACCCTTTTCTTTACCATTTTCTCCATCCTTGCAAAGGAAACACTAGAAATAAAGTGTTTCTAAATCAAGCCCTTAAGATCTCTTTCCATGCTATTCTAAAGATCCTAGATTGGTGACTGTCGAGATTTGCTGAAATGTCTCTATCTGCAGATGGATAAAGGAAAAGCAATTATTGTTTTATAACTTTACGCATACTTTAGAGAAGAGTGAAGATTTTGGGAAAAGGTGTTTACACCAGTTTTCCTCAACTAGTGTAAACTGGTCTGCATCCCTTAATTTCTGAATTTATACCTGGTAAAATTGCACATGGGTTTAGTGTTATCAAATAGTCCCACAGGAAACTGCAAGATTACTATCTAATTTAGCACCACGGTACATTCTGAAGGTATCTTGTCTAAGTATCCAATGTAATATTATAATCCAGAGTTATGACAAAACAAAACTCTCTTCTGGGCCTGAAGCATGGCCCTAGCTTGCCTGTGCTTACTGCAGCTCCTTATGAATAGAGGTGGATTTACTTTCTTTGCAGAAACCCACCTTTGGGGAGAGCTGGTTCATTTGATGCTGTTGATTGCCCCACCTTGAGCTGTTAACTGCACCCAATAATATTCTTGCCTCCCTGCCAATTATTGCAAGGTGGATGGTAAGGATGCAGAGAAACAGTCATTTGGCAAATTGTGCACCTCTAATGTCGCTTTTGCTCCACTTGTGGCACGAAGTTTCTGCAATAATGGCCAGGATCCAAGTCCTTCTCAGACGTCTAGCATGTGCAAAATGCACTGCAAACAGAAATATTTGTACAGTGTCTTCCAGTGTTGCTCAAGGTAACTGAGATTACCATAAAAAGGAGACTAGTGTTGCTCATTTTTTGCAGTTTCTATGCCTGTACTAGATGACAGCCCTCCCTGTATTTTGGCAGTCTGTGTGATTTTCATGCTCAGATGCCAGGCTTATGTACATAATATATAATAGTCTGTTTCTGTAAAAAGAAGCAATATTTGTCCAGCATTTATGGTGGTAGGTAGGTGTTGGGCTATTGTCTGGCTCTGCTTTGTGTTTGGGAAAATCAAGTCACTTCTATGCAGGAGGATGTATGTCTAAATATGAAAAATATGTCTAAATTTCTGGAGTGCCTTCTAATTACCACAAACTATGGAGGAAGAATGGGAAAGAAATTACTCAGTCACAGTTGACTAAGTTGGTTGGGGAAAATGGTACATTTTTGAAAGAAGAGACTCATTGGCATGAGGCTGAAGGATGTGCCCTTTAAAAGGGATCCAAAATTCCTCGGAAACTTGCACCTTGGTCACTATACAGAATATCACTGTAGTGTCCTTCAGCTCCAGTTGCAGCTAGTTAGAGGGACACTGACCTTTGATAAATGAAATCCCAGAGTGGATGTGTGAGAGGCAAGAGGATAGTGAAAAAGTCTCATACCCAAAGCATAAATATTCCTTTTTCCGAAGGCAAAACGGTAGTGTTGCATAGAAATTCCCTTGGATAATTGTAGAGGTTCCACCCATGAGGATGAGGAATGCAAGTCTGTCTTCTGTCTCTAGCCAGGGAGGGAGTTTTGTAGCTCTGTGAAAATCCCTGTTGTTGTAGCTAAGCTGACTGCCTGCAGCTGCCTTGGGTGGTTAGAAAAAGAAAAAGTAGGTTAACTCTACTTTGTACTGTACAGAGTAGGCTACACTGAGTCTTACCTTTTGTGAAGAATAAATAATAAAATCCCAATTTCTTCTCAGCTTATTTAAAAGCTACAGAAAAAAAAATTGCTACTTTGGTGTTTGTATAATGCCTAGTTGGTGACTAAGGCACTCTATGATGACACAAACAATTAAGGTAAATCTTCTTTCTTCTTTACTTAAGGAATCACTCATAGATATTAGGATTCATCAAAATCTATGATGGGCAATAAAGGAAGTGTGTTGTCTGCATGTTTACAGTAAATTCAGTAGCAAATATACATGCTATTAAAAAGCATAATCTGCAAAGGAAAATTCTTCTCCAGTTATCTCCCTCCATGCTTGAAAACCTTATCCTTGATCTATTGCTCCTCCCTGGATCAAAAATACCCCACAAAACAAACCAGAAAACAGTGCCACACAACAAAAACCCCCCAACTATTAGTTAAAGAAATTGAAGATGGAAGTCCAAAGTAGGTCAGCTTTAACCAACTGACACAACTTCTAAGGTCAGGAAAAGCTTCAGTCATAGTTTTTGTTCCTTTGCTAGGGAAATTATTACACAGTAATGTCTTGGGGCTGTGTGTTTGCTGGTGCTGCCAAGACAAGTAATTTCTGTGTGTGCTGTGAGGAGCATTCCTTCTCTATCATATGACTGCAAGATGGACATAATGCTTCACAGTAACAGCACTGACTCACCCTGTGGTTTACGCCAACACTTAATGTCATTCATGCTTAATAAAACTGTGGGGTTCTGCTTTTCCACCCACTTTTTGTTTTAATTTCTTGCAACCTACCACAGCACAAGAAAGTTATGGCAGCTTGATATAAAATGCTTATTTTATATTCTTCATTCAAATATATTTGACAGTATTCCTGAAAAAAAGTTCTCTGAGCAGCCACACACAGATGGCCAACACACAGCTGAATGACTGCGGCATTCTTTTCAGAGAAATAGGTATATCTGGTAATCTGATTGTCTGGTCTTTTTGTTTGATGCAAAGTTCATTTGGAAATCACAAATTCATGCAAGCCCAAATCCCCTTCAAAAATCCTCCAGCTCAGACCGGTGAACTGACCCAATTCTGGTCTCCTCAGCTCAAACCCACCTTTACAGCAGCTGCCATGCTCCCTTTGAATGACTGATGTGAAGAGAGTCTGTTAAATATTGCAGGTAAAAACCTTATTAAAAAAATATTAAATCAAACATGTTTTCCTGCAACGCTGTAAGCCCAAACACAACAGCAGCAGTGTGGCAGCTAATGAGAAATTCAGTGCCGATGCACCTCAGTCCCCAGCTCCAAGATCTATTGGAGGAAGGCAAATGCCAGCTCTTAATGCCACCTCTTAATGCCACATTATGCCTTGCCCTACACACATGTCCAGAAGGATTTCACTCAGTTTGAGCAGTGAGCAGCTGTAATTCCAGCTCTCTCCCCTCTCAGTAGAAGCAATGAGGAAATCGAATGGGCCCGAGGATTGCATGGCTCACAGAACAGCAAGGATGCGTGGGCTGTGGTGGCTTTCTTCATGCTGTGCTGCCAACACACCTGAACAGCCACAGGAAATCCAGTGGCTAAATCCTGAAAACTGTAGTAGAGCGTGCAATTTTCATGGACTGTGGGAATATAATATCTAGTGAAATTAGAGGTGTCCTGCATTTTTATTGTAGTAAAAGAGAGTGGAGTAAAAAAAAAATTATTTTGCTCCTGTGTTCAGTTCCTGAAGTCTTATGCCCCAGCAGGGAGATTGGAAATACACAAAAATTGGTGCACTCTGCTTTCTCCCAAATGGAAAAAAATTATCATTCAGAAATATCTAGCAGTTCCAGGAATAAATTGTCTCTCTTATTGATTTAGCAATACCAAGGCAGTAGAAAATTCTTAGTTCTATATAGAGGGAATTGTCCCAGTTTTCATTGTAGCAACAGAACTGAATTAGACAGTTCCAGTAAAATGTTATTTTATCAAAACCACTATAACTGAACTTTAACTGTTTGTGTGTTTTAGTTCTTCTCCTCTTTCTAGACAAAAAAAAAAAAAAGTCACATCTTTCAGTAATATTGTGCTTCCAGTAAAATTAGCAAACTGGCTTCTCTGTGTGGTATCAGCTTGATTAACAGCTACCGTACTCAAATGCATGACCTCCTTGCTCAGGGAGCCCTTTAGGGGGAGTGTGGAGTGTGAATATAGATGTGATAATGAGTGGGTGAGTCACATATTTGTGGCTGGTTTTACCTCAATAGTAGGATTTTTCTATTTTTTATTCCTATCAAAAAAACCCAAAACAAAACAAAACAACAACAACAACAACAAAAAAAAACCAAAACAAAAACCACAAAAAACCCTAAAAACTCTAAACAACTAAGGATTTTTCATTGCTGGCTTTTAACATATACAAAGGATTCTGCCAGTATATATGATTGTTACAGAATATTCCCACAAGAAACATGTCCATGTTGCTTTAAAGCCTTCTATGTTTAATATATTTGTTTTGGGCTCTCTTGTGAAAACTGTCAGAAGAAAAAGAAGAGACAGCACGTGTGTAATATATAGTTTGATCATTCAAACATGGTGAAAAATGGTATCTGTTCTCTGTAGATAGAAGCACATTTTCAGCTAAAACAAAGCCGTCTTCTGCTTTTTGTTTGATGCAGAGAGGAGTGCTGTTCTGATCAGGATAGAGTACCTGAAATCAGGGAAGTTACTCTTCATGGCTCTGACAGGCACTTCTCTGCCTGACACTTCACTAAACTTTTATGTGCTTCAGTTTTATTATTTGTAAAACAATTCTTATTTATTTCAGAAGGATATACTGAAACTAAATAAACTAGGATTTGAAAAAGCATATTTAGATCTCCAGTAAAAATACTGCAAATATGGGACACATTGTCTGTTTGGAAAAACAAGTTGAAAAGTAAAATGAAAGTAGGAAGAGTTTTTAAAGGGGGTTTTTTAATGTTTGTAAGATGTTTCTACTTATTCCTGGCTCATTTTTTATCAGTGAAGCCTGATAATAAAAACCAACGCTAAATGTTGCAGTAGGAAGGAATGACACATGCTGTTTCCTCCTCTCTAGCACCCTTACAGTATTTGGTGTTGCTGACAGGTACTTCGGGGTTTTGGAACAGAAATCATTCAGAACTCCAAATATTGCACCAGGGTCATACTTGGCACTTGCTGTTCAGCTGTTCCCATGCAAAAGGACCCTCTTCCAATTGCGTTTGAAGACCCACGGCCAATAGCAAGGTGTGCAGCCCACGTTCACTTTAGGTCCCATCATTGCTCCTGGCTAGCAAGGACAGAGGGAGAGCAGGAAGGAGAAGGCCAGAGCTGTTTCGCAAGGACTCGGATGTCTCAGGCAGGGAGTGCCGTTGCCTCTCCAAGACACCAACTGTCTTGGAGAGATCTAAGGCCCAGGTTTTCAGCTCAGATGGCCTACGGTGTAGTTGTTTGGCTTTCCCTGACTAAATGGTGTCTGAGCTAAATCATTTAGTACTTTGCCTTAGGCTTCATGTCCTATTGCCATGAGTGTGTTTAAAGGATCCCCGTCCTCTTTCCAGCTATCACATAAGGCAGCAGACATGCACATCTGTTGTATATATATATCCAGATTTATTTTCAGGTTTCCCATTTCAAGCCTTTCTTTTTTTGCTCAGAGTTCTTCAACTTGAATGGTGCTCCATGTGAGTCATCCATGTTGCATTCAGCTCATTACCCTCAGGGCCAAATAAGACATGGCACCTGGCATAAAAAAGAAGGAAAACTATGTACAAAGAAGCCACCATACTGGAAAGAAGCACTTGAAACCAAGTGGTTGAATTATGTCCCTGTGGGCTGATGTTCTAGATAGATTCAAAGAAAAGAAAAAAATGAAGCCTTGTCCTACCTCAGCCTTATTGAACCTGGGCTAGGATTACTCAGGTGCATAATGGTTCAAAAGCATCATGTGTCATTAAAATACTACTAAATTTTTGAAGATTTGTTTTTTGCTCATAGAAACAAGTATACTCTACCTAGTATCTAAAGTAGAAAAAAATGCATCACTACGAGCAGTTTTATATTAGTAAATATAAAACTAATTATAGTAATATAATTGGTAAATAATATAGTAAATATAAAACTATAGCTTTAGGTATTGTTAGTTCTATTTAATATTAGGAGTCCATATAAGTACTTTGAGGACAAGCTTGAGGACAAGCTACATTAAGGTTGCTGACTGGCAATCTGAACAATCCACTCTATGACTAGTGGGAAATTTCCAAGTGATCTAACCCAGCTTTTGTAATTATGGTTGACATTACCTATGGGACTGACAGCTAAATGAACCCACCAAGAGGTGAAGCTCTCCTCACCTAGAGAGTGACTGCAACTGCTGCCTGAAGAGCCCCTTTGGCTTGTATGTTAATCCCAGTCTATGTTATTAGCTAGTCATCCTGACTGCTCACAGCATCAGGATCTCACACAGATAACCTAGGAAGGAAAGAGGGGAAAAAAATAGGCAGAACTGAAAACCATGCCAAGCTCTCTCCTGTCATGTCAGAACAACCAGTGTTATCACAGATTTGTAGAATCATAGAATCATAAAATCATAGAATGCCCTGGATTGGAAGGGACCTTAAAAATCATTTAGTTCCAACCCTCCTGTCATGGGCAGGAACACCTTCTACTAGACCGGGTTCCTCAGGGCCTCATCCAACCTGGCCTTGAACACTTCCAGGGATAGGGCATCCACAACCTCCCTGGGCAAGATGTTCCTGTGTCTTACCACCCTCAGAGTATAGAATTTCTCCCTAATATGTACTCTAAATCTACTCTCCTTCAGTTTAACGTCATTACTCCTTGTCCTATCACTCCATGACCTTGTAAAAAATTCCTAAACCTTTTTGAAGGTCCCCTTTAGGTACTGGAAGGTGCAGTAAGGTCTCCCCAGAGCATTCTCTTCTCCAGGCTGAACAACCATAGCTCTCTCAGACTGTCTTCATAGGAGAGGTGCTGCAGCCCTTTGATCATCTTCATGGCCTCCTCTGGACTCACCAAAACAGGTCAATGTCCTTAGTTTTGGGGCCCCCAGAGCTGGATGCAGCATTCCAGGTGGGGTTTCACTAGAGCAGAGAGGCAGGATCCCCCCCCCTGCCCTTCTGACCATGCAGCTTTTGATGCAGCTTGCAGTAGGCTTGGCTTTCTGGGATGGGAGTGCCCACTGCCAGGTTGTGCTGAGCTTCTTAGCCACCAACACCCCAAAGTCCTACTCCTCACAGCTACTTTCAATCCATTTTCCATTCTCTCTTTCCGTTTAGCATACATCTAGCTGATTCTCATTAGCCACTGTAGGATTAGCAGAATATAAAGTTGCAGTATGAGCAACCAATAATTTGCAAATAATCCAAGCCACTTGGTGCTACTGAATATCTCTTACAGATTTATATGCTATCTAAAATGTTAGATGTCATTACTTACATTCATTAGTATATTTGCATACCTAAAATTATATAGATTATATAGTGTTGTTCCACTGCAAATTGGGAAGGAGCAGTTCATAATTCCTTCTGGGACTCATTCATCAATTACTGGGTTATGGTAACATATGCTGCATAATAGAGGCCAAAGTACCTCATCCAGTAATTTACTCTGTCTGAGTTGGCATGGGTTTTCAAGGAAGACCTAGTTCAGACTTCATCCCTCCCTATAAAAGTGATTTTGTCAATTAATTAACCTCAGCAGTCATAGTTTGTGCTGTGTTTCTAGTGAGCATTTGCTTAATGTGTGTTTACATGCACCAGAACACATGCCCTTTGGTTTGCTGTTTACTTGGGCTTTCTTTCCAAAATAAAAAACTACCTTCAATCAAAAATCCTTTACAGCACAGGAATTCTTAAACAGCTTGCTATTCACCTCACAACCGTCTTAATGGCATTTGCAAGAAAAGCATGAAGAATTGCAGTTTGCTTTCTCAGAGCAACCTAAGGAAAAGTGGACACAGCTGGGATGTGAGGGCTGCCCTTAGCTGGAACGATGGGGATGTACTGCCAGAAAAAACCCTAGAGATGCTACTGATCAACCTCATAGGGATCCCTCTGGCACAGAAACATGAATTTTGCACCAAAAGCCAAGACTGAAGAGTCTGAGGCATGTGTATGTCTCACCACAATATGGGCTCCATACCTTGTCAAGAGGCTTACCCGGGCCCAGAAGCTCAGAAATATTACAACAGTTTAGGCATCCTCTTGGCTACTCAAACATATTTTTGGAGAAGAGATATTGCCCTACTTTGGGCTGGTTTGACCCAACTAGTGCTCAGGGGAGCACAAGCAGCCATGCTACATCTTCTTCCAAAAGTTTTGCAGTGGGAGTGTTATTTTTTCCCTTGTGCCAAATATGAACAAAAGTGTGGAAACCATATCCTTTCATATATTCTTAATAGTGCTAAATATGTTCTTACCTGCTATGTATGTGTTCCATTTTTATGTAAATAGAATAGTTGTGATAGAATGGTACAATCCAAAGTTCATTTGAGTGCAAAGTTATGAAAGCAATCCCTCATTTTCCTCTGGGTAAGGAGGAGCCCTATAGTAGCCAAAAATTGCCAGAGATAAAGCATCTTATCTCATTTACCTAGAACCTAGTGCATCTGTATTTTTACAGCCCAGAACACAAAGCACACTATGTTTTGGGCAAATTGCATAGCTTGGCTAACATATGTGTTTCATACATTTTGTGCAGCTCAAACATATTTTTCAAAGGAAAAATGCCTTATTTAGAAAACTCCCTTTCTATAAGTTTAGGTGAGTTGTGTGAAATTCTTTAACCTAATTCCCCTCTAGATGATTTTGACAATGGTGAAGTGTATGCCTGTACTATTTACAGAAGTTTGGTCTGTGATGAGAGAATAAAAAGTGCAGTACAATTAGAGAGATATTGAGCCACACTATCTAATAGATGAAAAGTTCTGACAGCAGGGTAGAGTTATCCCTACACTTTTTTTATTCACTGGAAGATAATATGCGAGCTTGCAAATCAGATAAACGCATCAGAAAACTATTAGCCAAATCTTGGTAACAGTTGTACCTTTGCAATTTCATGGTTCAAAGACTTTGGTTGTGTTGTTTGTAAGTGTTTCTCCTCAATTTATTTCGCACTATATTCCTCTGAACTGTATTAATGATCTATTTTCAAATCAAGTGAAACATTCCTCAGCTCACAAGACCTTTTCCTTCTTGATAAAAGAATTTAATAATGAAGAAAAAAGATAACTTTCTGAGGTTTGGTCTATTACTTTTCTTGGCCTGGAAAGGCCAATTGAGTAAATAAAAGAACTGTGGGAACTTAAAGATATTATACAAAAATAATTTAGTACTTCATTGCATGTCCAGAGTTGCATATGACCACTGATGAGTCATCCATGTTTTGGTATTGTGGTAAATTTGATTTAATCTCTCTAAAGCTATCCCTGATAAAAAGACATCTGCTTCTCTTCACTGCTCTGACATTTTGTCTTGAATATATCCATTCATGGTAGACATTTACAGTTTCATATTCCTGTAATAGTCATTGGGAATTCAAAGGAATGCCCTTGCTTGCCCAAGAGGCAGGATTTAGTGAAAGCTATGCGATGGATCAGAATTAGCCATTCGCTTTTAGACCTTTGGCTTCAGTGGGCTGAATTTGAAGCAAAGACTGATCTTTCTTAACTCCTTTCTATTTATGGCTATATCAAAGCCAGAATTTTTTAAAGCCGTGTAGAAACAAAAGCAGAGGACTTTGTATAAGCTTTGAACAGAGATGCACATGTAGAGGGAAAAAGTGAGCCTAAGTGTGGTGAAAGAGCAACGACCGTTAGAAAGGTGAACATCAAGGAAAGTATCTTTTCCCTGATCAGAGAGGTGACATCTCCTGAGAAAGTATGTGTCTAGGAGATAAAAAGACTGAAGAATAAGAGCTAGCTTAGCTTTAGGAGCAAAATAAGTTATCAAAAAAATCATTGTAATTTACAGGAATCTGCATTTACCCCAAATAATTAAAATGGATTAGGTAACTCTTAAAAAAAATCGACTGGGAGAAGAGATCTTGTAGAACAAGAAGATAACCCTCACAGCATTGCATGAAACATTCAGGACACTGAGTTACTGGCCTTTTTACTGAATTAAGATAAAAATTGACTCTTCCTGTAATCCTGATTTTGTTATCATTTTATTAATAGAATAATTTGAAGAATAACTCAGTAACTTGAATGTAGTTTAGTATAAAAAGAACTTAAAAGATAACTTTTCTTCTGTTGAAAAGCTAATATGTGATAATTGATGGTTGTCCACCTTACACCTTGCTGCACATGATAATGAGTAGCCACAATTCCCCACCACTGATTTTTAAATGTCAAAACCATAGTATAGGAAATAACAACTGATAATAAAAATTAGATTGCACTGGGCTACCCTTGGTACAGTTCTAAGCAGCAACCACATCTGTCACTGATTTTTACTTTTATGACATCCAAATCTCCACTTGAAACTCACTGAAAGCATGTGAAGAAAGGAGATTTAAATAAAAAAATCTCATCCTAACTAAAAATATCAGTAAAACATTTTTAAGGCTCAGGGCTCAAATTGAGGGGGAGACTATTTCCTTTGCTTCAAAAGAAAGTAGTGAGAGTCTAATCTTGCTTCCACTGAAGTAACAGACTTCATCATACAAAACAGGGAGAGAGAAATTCACTTTGTTTAATAGCTGTGGTTTCAGTTCTTTATGCTTTTGTTGCCTTAGAAACTTACATGCTTGTAGATAGGCATACATTTTCTGATAAACACACCTCGTTGTATTTCCTTTGCTTTCACAGGTTGAGGTTTAAAAAGTGTTCATGCATTCCTTCATCTTTTGTTTTCCTTCAAGTTCTAACGAAAAAAGCAGGGCTGCTGCAATATCATATGCAGGATAAAACCAATAAAACTCTGACTTGGGATGTTCCTCACTAGTTACCTCCTCTAAATAGTTTTATTGGCTATGATTATAACAGATCAAAACAATGATATTGGGAAACAAACTAAGTACACTCAACTGCTCCCAAATATTGATGTTGTTGTCATAAGTATTATTACACCATGCTCTTTCTCTTCATTTCTATATCTGTGACAATTCATATACAACAAACATTGCCAAACAAACATGGTATCTCTAATGTTTTTAATGTGCTGTGGTAAGATAAAAAGATTGATGTCTTTGGTCTGGTAGATTGTGTCAAGAACCTGCAAGATTTATCTTTCCAGCATGCCTGTATAAACCTGTTATTGGATCATCTCAAAATCTTCAATGAACTTAACCTCCCAGAGCCTCTGTGAAATAGAAAACTCTTATGATTATCACTTTATGTATTCGGAAGTAAGCATCACGAGCAAGACTTCAAGCAAGAAAAAACATAAAATCAAGATTATTAAAGCTACTGAAATATACCTGCACTCAGGAGCACATAAATTAGGTTTAGATGCTTAAGTCTTCCTCAAGTCACAGACCGCAATAACTATAGCATCCCTCTGACTCAAAGCAGAGGTTGGGCCACCAGCAAACCCAGGAATGATTCATAGTCACCAAACTATCCTTTTGGGAAATGTTGTGGATCTGATGAAGATGAATCTTGCTTCTTTTTACCTTGTTGAAACTAGTTCCATCTAACAATGGCCAAACAGCACCTACTCTACAGCATGGCAGCTATGTTACTGTGGGATAGTGGGAATTGGCACCTGCTCAGAGGATGGAATTGTTCTTAAGGAGACCTTTCTTTAGGTCTTTCTTTCATTAATAACCCCGAGAAGATCATATCGTGGAAGTTCATTCTGAAATTCTGTTCATTTAGTAGCAACCTCAGATTTAGGCAACTGTTAAAAAGGGTGCAGAATAGGGAAATAAATCAGTATTGGTGTCAGTTTGTTTTATTTTCAGTAATGGTCACCATGGAAACAAAGTCACTGACCTATTTCTTTTGGTACATACAAGTAAACACCAGAGTTTCCAACTTTCATACACACCATCTTTCATGCAAACAATTTACCTTACAGAATGTCCATAACGTACCATCTTTTTGAAACTCACAGTTTTTCTCTAAAGGGCTTTTTTTACTTTTTGCCAATTTCCTTCACCAGGAAGGCAATGAAAACTTAGTATTGTCATGATAATACCAGACCTCTTCTAGTTTCACTACACCTACACTTGCACATAGGTGCAGTGACTGTAAACCAGCAATCTAATAGCTGTATGATTAGATGTGCTTCAGCAGTCACGTCTGACTCATCAGATTAATTTCAGATTACTTCATTCTGCATCTTTTGAAAATACTGGTCAGTGTTACTACACAAGAACATTTTTCTAATGACAATCTAGCTGCCATTGTATGAACATCTTCTGCTTCCAGTGGAGGAGGCCTCTACTCTTACCTCCTCATCATGGCACTCTTTAAACAAATTATTACCACTGACCTGGCTTATGCCATACCTTTCAGAACCTATGGATTCATTTTTCACTTGTTGCGTTTGCATATTTCACACTGATTTATTTGCACTCAGGTAAGCTGTAGGTGTCAAGAGCCCACAGGTAACATTAACCAGCTGACACCCAGAGTGAGTGTGTACATGTAAGCACAACGTGTGCCTACTTGCATAAGGAAGAAGATAATAGAGTTTGCAAGGAATACTGCAAAACCATCAGGTTGGCGTGCCACTTCTCCTTTTATTATTGAGCACACAATAACACCCTCTCCCTAAACTTCTTAGCACTTACTACGTATGTTGTGTGCGTGCAATGCACTGTGGCCTCAAGGATAATCACCCACATGTGTGGGAAGAGAGAGACAAATCATACGGAAATGCTGAAAAGTAAAACAATATGATATTTGCTACATTACGGCCTCTGAAACTATGCCCCATGCTTGTCTCATCTCGGTAACAGTTAAATAATCTAGCACATTAGCTGCATATTCTAGGCAAAATGCACTGCTAGAGTAACTCTAAAGATGTAATGAATATATTTTCTTCTCCTTTAAGCAATGTAAATCCATGTAACACCATTGAATTTGATGGCATTACTCCAAGACTAAATAGATATAACTATGAGCAGAATTATCTGACTGAACCAAGCTGTTCAGAAAGAAATCAAAGACGTGCCAGAGAGCCAGTGCCTTTCATTTTATTGCTCTGTGACAAGTCTGACTGCTGTATCTTTCACAGGCGTTTTAGGTTTAAGTTAAAGCCATATGAAAACAGTTGTTTTAAGTCAAGTTCATCTACATCACTGTTCATAGCAGTCAATATATGCATTTTACCTGACATGGGAATTGAGTGTTGTCTAGGTCACTTTATAGGGAGATTTGTTGGAATTTTTTTTTTTTTGGCTGCTATTATTTCTGCAATCTACTAGGCAAATGTGGTTACAATTTCCTAAATCCCATTGCCCAAATTTACTTAAACTGCTTCATAAACAGAATTTAACCATGCCTTAGCTAGTGCTTGTGATAGATTAAACTTTTCCTCTACTACACTTCCAAAACTTCTGTTCCAGCTGAGGGCACCGACCTTGCAAATAAATAAAACATGTTTTGTTTGAGTGCTCTGTATCTATCTCAATGGCCTGCAATCTTTCAAACTTTCTTCCCCCCCTCCTTCTCTTGGGTCCTGCCATTTCCCACTGACGAGAGGGAGACAGAAGCTTCCTTATTGGGTAACGTTGGGCAAGTTTAGGTGCAGCTGTCCACTGAAGGGAGATTTTTGTAATGATGTCAGACAGTTTTTACAACAGCGGCCCGAGGAGCCTAAGTTCAGCAATCAACAGCCTGGGGGATTGAACAGGAAGAGGAAAAATAATAAGAAAAAAACCCCAAAACAACAAGAACTGCTTGAGTCTTAATACACTCAGATGATTTTTGTTGTCTCAAATCACTGGGATATAAAGTCAGGGGACTTCCTCCTCATTTTCCTTTTAATATTGGCAGCGGCTCAGACCAGAACTGCTATCACTGTGATTTTATTTTTCAAATTTAAAACTTTTTTTAAAGGTTATTTAATATTTTCATCTTTCAACTGGTTGGGGATACAGTATGTTGTGCGGACATAAGGGATGGTGACTCTTCAGTGCCAAGCAGAGCTCAGCTGAAATGTATTTGGCTGCACAGGTTCCCTACATAGACTGAAAATCCATTGAGAACACAGACTACAAAACCAGTGCCCTTTTACTTCATACCATCAGTTCTTTACATATTTTGGATTTTTTTTTTTGTTTATTGTTTATTTTTTACTTTGTCTATTTCAATAACAAAAGTTAATTCATATTACATCAGGATTCCATAGTCCACGAATACTCCCAGATTGATGGAATCAGTGGTGATAGTTGCATAATGAGTTTTCCAAAGTAAAAGCACCCTAAAAAGTTCATTGTTTTCCAGGAGACTGCATGGGGAACCCAGAGTATTCTACAGCCTGCCTCAGAGCAGAGATGAGTGAAATTTTAACTGTAGGAGTTAGTAAGTTTCAGAAAGTTTTTATTTCTTTGTCAGATGGAGTTTGCAAATGGATGTTAAAGTAAACTAAATTAAAACAGGATAAAATATCCTTTCTTTAATCATTATACTAAATTTGATACAGTAACCACCCACATAAACACAGACTCTTAAAGATTTAAAAATCCTAAATATAGGCGTTGTTGAGAGAAGTAATTTTAGAGACAGTGGAAGAAAAGTCCAGGTCAGGGAGAGTATGCATAGCAATAATATCTCTTTAGAAATATACTCTCCCTCTGGTTTTGGCCACACTCCAAAAAATCTACTTCTGAGACATCCCAAACAATGGAGACCTTATAACAAGAACCTGTGGAACAGTGTCCTGCATCATGCTGATGATTTATAAAAGAGCGGTTTGTCTCAGCTCGAATCATTCCAAGAATATAAAATTAATGGTCTCAAAAGACAGGCAATGCTAACTGCACACAGCAAACACATTGCAGAAATCCACTTAGATGGTACTAACTTTCCACTAATTTTCTCTGCACTTTTCCTAAGGAAGCAGGCACTCAGCAGGATACTCCCTTGCATAAGCCCAGATCCTGGAAGCATTGATTCCTACAGGCAGATTCCTCATACCGTGCTTAAGCTGCTTAAAAGGAAATGGTTGGATTTTCAGAACTGTGAGAAACGCGCAGTTACCATGGACATTGAGGAGATTTGCAGCTTCTAGGCAAGCCAGGTACCTCCTCTTTGGGCACCTAACTATGGCGTAGCTCTGGCTGCTCAAACTCAAAAATCTTGGTGTAACTGTGGAGCTAAAGGATTTTGTACTGCTTGAAGGTTTTTGACTTGATTAGGGACTTTTATATTAAAACCATCAAGATGATGCATTTCATGCAAAGACTTCTTACCCTTTTTTTCCTTAAAAATTCAAGCCATGCTGGTGTGAATACCTGCACGTGTGCCAAAGGGATTTCACTGAGCCAGGGCTTAAGTGGCAGAAGCTTATGTTGGTGGTTTCAGGGTGGCAGAGGGGCTTGAGTAGTTGCAACTTGACTGTCAGGGACACAAATCACTGACAGATCACTGTCACTACATGGTGATTTAGTGACGTTCTGCCTCCACTTCGCTGGGTGGAGACACTCACAAATCCTGTGACATAACTGTATTTAATTTGTGTGTTTGGAGATCTGGAATTCATTTCATTAATCAATCTGCTTGACATAAATGAAAGAACATGGTCAGATAAAACCTGCATGTAGGTGGACTGTGATCTACCCTAAGGAAAACCCTGTTTCCTTCTAGTAAGGGCTCTCCAGCACCTTGTCTGCAATGAACCTGCCCCTGCCTTCTCCCACCTTTACACTCACCCCCCATGCACAGCGGGGAAAGCCCAAATGGTAGCTAGAGACAATCTGCAGGTCTCAGGAAAGGGGAGATGAAGGCAAACCATGAAGCAAAGTTTCTATTAAACTGGGAATTTGGTGGTGAGGACTGGAGAATCTGACTTGACTTCAGGGAGTTAAGAGAGGCCCTCTGCTGAAGCTCAGCCACTAGTCAATGTAGATGCCTGACATTGTCATCTCTTGTTCCTGAGTCATTGTTTACTTGCTTTTTGATGCCATTCTATAAAGTTTCTGCTATTATGATATTTTTTGGGGAAAAAAAAAGAGATCCCATTTCAGTTTTTGTTCAAAGACCCTCAGGTCTGTGGAAGAAATGGAAAGTGATTTTAAAAATGGGATTATTAATTGATAAAAAAGTGATAAATTAAGATGATTAAGTCTACTGCTTACCACATAAAAGCAAATTGCTTACCACATAAAAGCAAAAATTTTGTAATTTCTAATTATTTGAAGTAGATATTGATCTACCTTTATGAAACAAAAGATATTTTTATGATTTTTTGCAAGTATATTTAATAGACATAACCCAGAAAAACATTTTATATATGAAACCACACTTACACACTTTATTTCAAGGACCTGTCCACATGACATAACTATCTTGTTTTAAAGACCGGTTCAAAAACAAAGGGTTCATTCACCTATGTATTTATTAATTCAATGTGCAAAAAATGTATTTATTTGCATCCATGGATTTTATTCCATGTTGCATCTTCTTGACAAGGGAAAACTTGATGGTATGTCAGTACCAAATAAAAAGCATAAGGGTGATGAGGAGATGAGTCTGTTGTTTGACACATGCAAGTTGCAGTTTATGACTTAAGAGAAACATATCTTCTCTTGTATGCTAAAGAATCGTATGGTGTTTTAAGAAGGGAATCTCTGGTTTTCTTCTGTCTCTTGCACATGTCCTCTAGGACAAGAAAGACACATCAGAGCAATGTCGTGGGCTGCATTTCAGACTCATACCATTGACTTAAAGCATCACATCAGTGTTTGCTAAGCTCCTCCACTGCTTTGTAACTGATTAGTATCCCGTATTGATGAATCTTATCTTGTCACACTACTTGGCATACATCCAAATCTTCCAGTGCACAAAGTAAACGAAGAAATTTTCGTTGTAATTTGAGTTTTTCTGGTGTAAATTGTGGAGAGTTCAACAAATTTAGACGTGGAGGGTAGTCCTAGCTACACGGACCTTATCCGGTGGTTTTATAATGACCTCCGAGAAGAGGCAGATACAATTTACACGGAGCGTCCCTACAAGGGGCCTGCAGTTTCTACTGTTCCCAGGAGATGGCATACATCTTTTGGAAAAAAATGTCTGCTCACTTCCTAAAGGAGCAGTGAGGTGTAGGAGGAAATACTTCAATGCACCATTCAGTCCGGTGATTTCCACTTGAAAAATTGAAAGTCAGTTGGCAAACCCTTTGGGATTTAGGAGAGATGGAATGGGGATTGCCATCCACAGAGGAGAGTTTGTATGAATAGCTCAGCAGGAGGAGGGCGAAGAATCCCCACCCAGCAACCGCATTTTCTTTGTGGCATAATATATGTAAGACCATAATACAATGCCCTCCTACTTTCATCTTTCTATATTGCCACTCATCAGCATTACAAAGAATGTAGCTATTAAAAGAACTGCCTCTTGGCACCCAAAAGCCATAGCACTGTATTTTCTACAACAAAAAAACTTGAGCCTCTATTATTTGTTTTGCTACATTTGCAGCAGTCTCCCCATTAAGCTTGCTTCTCACAGCTCCCTGAGCTCATTCCCCGTTGGACCTAGATCAGACACACAAGAGGTCAGCCTGACTTTCAAACCTTCTTGCGGGCTGGCAAGCACAGAAAAGTGTAACTGTAATAAGGATTAAAAAGTTCTCAGATGGGCCTACCAGTGTGAAAAGTCCCTCCCTACTCCATCTTTGCCACCCTCTGAAAACCTTGGTGTAAACGTCAGAGCCAGATTTATCAATAGAACATTTATTAACCTCTAGTTATTCAAGCCAGCCCTTGCAGGCATTGAGGCCTGGCCTGAAGCTCCTACAAATACATTCTCTAGCACCGCAGTGAGGTTTTTAAAAGTCCTGCAGCTCCTGCTAATGGAAAAGAATTGCCATCAGTTTCTCATGGCAATCCCAAATCTTGGAAGTGCCGTCTGAGGCAATGAAGAGCCATCAGACACTGCTCCTTCTGCTGACGCATCCATGTGTAGGTCTTTGTGGTAAATGGAAACCAGTACATTGTGACTTGTGACACACTGCCTGCGTGTTCAAATTTACATACATAAAACTAAAAGTACCCTCACTGAAAGGGAAGCAACATGGCCATCAGCAAGGGCTACAAGAACCAAAATCTAATCTCTTGGCAGTCACCATCTGCTGAGAGCCCAGACTAAGGTAGCTGCGGTGGAGAAAGCAGTGCATGGGCTCACTCACTGAAGGAAGCTGCAGCCAGAAGGAAAAGTAGAAATAGTTAAGCGCTGGTTGCCCAGGTACTGCAGCAACCAGCATCTTCACTACAGCTGAGGGATTAGCTTGACTGCAAACTGGGTCAGGTATAGATTGATCACAGGGGGATGTGTGAAGTTTCAGAGGAAATTCTTGAGCACTGGACTGCTGATTCATCAGGTCCAGACCATTATAGTGTAGACAAATTACACGATGAGTTCCAAGAGTGGGGGGGGGGAGGTGCAAATTAAAGAGGGCTATAATCCTGATCAGTCTCTGCCAAGGATTACATGTGCTCTTCCTTATGCCATGGGTTGCACCTCCCCATCCCTCCCAGGAGGGCAGGAGCCCGAGCCATTCCCACAGTCACTGTGTAAGTGCCCCTAAAGACGGTGCTTGTTACTGCTGTCATTTATGGTGACCAGCTTTTACCTAAGGCTTTGCTGCTCAGAACAAGGCACACCTCCCACAGGGCTTCCTTTGGCTGCAAGCAGTGTCTCTGGAGCCTGAACCTAAATGCAGTAAGACTCCTACAGGCACCCAACCTACCTTAATTCCCCAAGGCGGCGAATCCCATAACCGCAGTCCCCGTGTCTGTGGCAGTGTGCTGTTGGATCACCCATCGTGTGTACCTCCCTGGCCGGGATAACAGCCCTTCCTGAGCATTACCATCTCCCACCAGCTGGGCACTCTGGTAGTGGCTGGTGTGCTCAGGTGCCTGGCCACCAGTTGTCAGAGATAATGTACACTGGGATATCTTAACTAGACAGCAGGCTCCTCTCAGCCTGCCTTTTTCCACTGTATTCAACACAGCAGAGATGGAGCCAGTTTCAGACTTTTGGGGGTCACAACACATTGGGATAAGCCTATTCCAGCTGCACTAAAGTAGAAGTAAGTGAAACAGCTGGCAGTAGGTGAGTGGTGTATTTTTAAAGTTCCTGGGGGATGTTTGAAATGCACTTATCTTGATGCTTGTGGATGGTTTTTAAAAAAGCTCCCTAGATTTGCTGTAGTCAGCTGTTTGCTTATTCTAACAAATAAATATAAGACACTGCTCTTCAAGAAATTAAAGGCTACATTTGGATGCCTTCCACAGGAAATGGAAACATAAGGGTGAGTATGTGTTTTGAAATACGGATGTTACAATTCCCATTCTAGCTTGCAAAACAAACCCCAAACCCATACTATGTCACTTTAATGATTTATAAGCATGTCTTTAAAAAAAATCACTTACTCGGTTCCTCATGATGGCTCTCTGGTACACACATGAGGCTCAGCAGTGTGCTTGTTTCTCATGCTGCAGAGATTATTGCTTTTACTGATGGCCAGACTGTGGCTGCCCAGGAGCAGGTGTGTGCATGAGGGGGAGGTGAGGAAGCTCAAAGCCTTCATCTGCTTGGGCAGGTATTCAACAAGCAGCAATCACAGTCTTGCCTCTTGCAGACAGTATTTCAGAAAGAGCAGGTAAACCACACTAGTTGTGGTTCAGATGGGGTAAATGCACTTCCCTCTGGCACTGCCCACTTGGGCTGGTTTGGAGACAGTCGTGCTGCATCTTGAGATGTCCAAGCACTGGGATAGTGCTCAGCAAAGAAAATCGGGTGGCTCCTAGCACTTTCTGACTATCCTCCTTTAGTCATAGGAAGAGAAATTCTGTATTTCTGTTAACCTGAAAGGGCGAGGTCTTTCAAGAGTATCTATATAGCCTGCACCACTGCTGAGGCCCTTTGACATCTGGGGCTTGAGTTCAGAAGGGCTGGACACCCAGGACTGTACAGATGCTTCCAAGGTCTTTGATACTCAGAAAACCAAGAAAGTGCAGCTATAGAAATTCTGCTAGTGAGGACAGGAGCAGGTTCAAATACAGACATGCACATGCAGGAGCAGAAGTGAAAGAAAAAGTTAAACTGAGATCAAGGTCATACAGACATGGAATTATTAAAGCAACAACTAATCATTTAAAATTTACTCTGAACCACTCAAATCAAAGGAAAGTGTTTCTCAGTTTTGTTTGACTAATGCAAAACCTAAACCATACTTAATATATCACTGGGTTTCAAAAACTTATCTGACGGCATGGCGTCTACTTCTTCTGTGAGATTTACTGCTCTTTAGAGCTGAAATGTGCCAAGGGGGACCTTTAGCTGGTTATGATAAATGGCTTATCTCCACTGACTTCACTGAAGCTATGCTATATTGGTCTGATTTTTTAATATCTGACCTAAAGAGCTAAAAAACCTTTGAGGACATCAGCACTAAAACCTGCTTCTAAATGCAGGTACTGCAACAATTTTTCTAAGGACTAAGAAATATTAAAAGGTCAAAATATGAAGTTTGCAAAATGTTGAGAATATTTCCAAAGGCAGAAAACACTTCTCCCTGCCCCCCCCGCCCCCCAAATTCTTCTCATTGAAATGCAGGTATATTTTTCATGACTTTTCCAGATTCTTTTTTGCAAGGAAGAAGTTGTTCACCTTAGGTGCTAAATGCTGGCCTTTCCCTTTAACATTCTGTGTGGAATCATATTACAGAGAATTAGAAACTTTCAGCATCTTTGGGAAAGGCTTCAGCCCTCTTAGCATTGAATTGACAATGATTAACATCATTATTTCGGTGGCTGCAACTTTACCCATCTGACAGATACCCTAAAGGTTTTCTTCCATTATATAACCACAGCTGAACACCAAAAATGCTTTCCACTGTAGGAACAACTATCTGAAGATCATTTTCATTTCTCCTTTTCACATACAACTGTTTACTCCATTCTCAGAGTAAAGTTTTTAGAAAAAAGTTGATAAAAGCAGAAATGAAAGCAGTTGCAAAAGAAAAAAAGACTATTTCAATTTGGTTAAAATTGAGACTTGTAGAGTTAACTCTGGCTATGGAAAGCAGCAACAGCCAGTCTCAGGGGCAGAAGAGTGAGGAAGAAGACACACTACACTTGTCACCAAGAGTGTTGCTGGCTTCTACTCAGAGGAAACATCTGCCAAAACTTGAGCCGATCGGGGTAGAGTTAGCTTGATATAAAACCAATTATATTCACCAATTGTTAAGGAACAGGCAGGAAAAAGTTACAATTTGATCTTGGAGCAGTTGCTGCGCTATAAAACTTCCTTGAGAATTGTTTTATATTTCTTCCGCAGTCTAAATGTTTTGATTACCAAGGCAGTGTTTTCCCATGAGGCATATCTCAAAGAGATGTGGTGCCAGGGCCAAGTGGGATGAGATTATAAAATATAAGAAGCTGGAACATGAGAAGTTTGAAACTCAGCTGTGAAAATGTTTATAGGATAAATGTTTACTCTGCTGCATGCTCATATTTATTTTTCTTTCAAACCTTTGAGTTTCCTTACTGCTTCACTAAGACAATTAATTTTCTTTGGAAAACATGACATGGTTAATTAAACAGGTGAGAGAAACTAGTTTCTCAACTGTCTGGAGATTCAAAGATTCAATTGCAATTTACAAAGAATATATTACAGTTGTCAATGTCATGTGAATCCTGGATTGTGTGAAAATGATAAACACATGAATGCTGTAGGAAATACCCTTTAGAAACCTGAAACCCTTTAGAAACTCTTCAATGCCAGTCCTCTGTTGTTCCAGGTGATCACAGCATACTCTGCTTTTCATGAACGGCTTGTGCTTCATCTTATAAATACCTAAGGATTTTGCTCCTTTTTTCTTCCTATAGACTGGCTACTCTGAAATCTCACTATGCTGATGGCTGGGGAATAAATGGGCTGTTTCTTTTTGTGCTAAAGTTGTTTTTAGCTTTTGTAGCCTGTCTTCATCTCTGATTTTTATGATATAGTTACAAAGATATATTTATGATTTCTTAAGTCTTCACCTGCTAGCCAGAGCAGTGCAATCTTGAGGGGCATATCTTTGTATGGTGGCATGTGTGCTGACTTTGCTCTTGTAAGCCAGCCCTGCTTGGCCCACAGAGCGCGGCCAGTGCATCTTCTCTCCAGAACTCAACCCAGCTCTGCTCTCATGGTTCCTACCCACCAGCAGGCAGCATCAGGGGCTTGAAGATGTGCTGAAGAAGGAAGCTAACAAAGATTGGCCTGGCTGAAAAGAGAGCTTTGGCTGAAATTCAGGGGGGAAAAAAAAAGAACTTATGACCTTTGGGAGAAGAGGCAGGCAGCAGGGGGAAATTTAGAAAGGCCAAAGCCCAACAAGAACTTAATCTGGCTACTACTCTAAAAGACAAGAAATGTTTCTCTAATCACATTATCAAGAAATGGACGGCTAAAGAGATGTGTCCATCTTTTATTGGATGCAGGGGTAAACACAGTGACAAAGGATGAGGTAAAGGCTGATGTACTTAATGCCTTCTTTGCCTCAGTCTTCCATAGTAAGACCAGTTGTCATCAAAGTACCCAGCTTCCTGAGCTCTCAGGAAAACAGAGACATGCAGGGGAATGAAGCTCCCACAATTGAAGGGGAAATGGTCAATGATCTGATACACCACTGAGACGCACACAACCCTCCAGGGCCAGCTGGGATCCACCCAAGGGTACTGAAGGATTTGGCAGAAGTGCTCACTGAGACGCTTTCTGTCACTTACCAGCACTTCTGGCTAACTGGGGAGGTACCAGTTGACTAAAGGTTAGCAAATGCAACGCCCACCTACAAGAAGGGCTGAAAGGAGGATTTGGGGAACTACAGGCCTGTCAGCCTGACCTTGGTGCCAGGGAAGGTCATGGATCACCTCCTCTTCACTGTCATCATATGACATGTGCAGGACTACCAGGGGATCAGGCCCAGCCAGCATGGCTTTAGGAAAGGCAGGTCCTGCTTGACCAATCTGATCTCCCTCTATGACAAATTGACCCACTCAGTGAAGGAAGGGGAAGATGTGGATGTTGTCTACTTGGACTTTAGTAAAGTCTTTGACCCTGTCTCCCACCGCATTCTCCTGGAGAAACTGGCTTCTTTTGGCTTGGACAGGTGCACTCTTTGGTGGATAGAAAACTTTCCGGATGGCTGGGCCGAAGAGTGGTGGTGAATGGAATTACATCCAACTGGCAATTAGTCAAAAGTGGTGTTCCCCAGGGCTCAGTACTGGGACCAGTCCTGTTTAATCTCTATCACTGATTTGGACAAGGGGATTGAGTGTATTCTCACTAAGTTTACACAGGGACACCAAGTTGAATGGAGTGTTGATCTGCCAGAGGGCTGGAAGGCTCTGCAGAGGGATCTGGACAGGCTGGATCAATGGGCTGGGGCCAATTGTGTAAGGTTCAACAAGGCCAAGTGCCAGGTCCTGCCCTTGGGTCACAACAACCCCAGGCAGTGCTACAGGCTGGGGGCAGAGTGGCTGGAAAGCTGCTGGTAGAAAAGAGCCTGGGGGTGCTGATGGACAGTGGATGAACATGAGTCAGTGCGTGCCCAGGTGGCCAAGGAGGCCAGTGGCTTCCTGGCCTGGATCAGCAAGAGTGTGGCCAGCAGGAGCAGGGCAGGGATTGTCGCCCTGCACTTGGCACTGCTGAGGCCGCACCTTGAATCCTGTGTTCAGATTTGAGTCTCTCAGGACAACAAAGGTGTTGAGGTGTTGGAGTGAGTCCAGAGAAGGGCAGCAGAGCTGGTGAAGTGTCTGGAGAATAAGTCCTGTGAGGAGTGGCTGAGGGAGCTGGGGTTGTTTAGCCTGGAGAAAAGCAGGCTCAGGGGAGACCTTATCCCTCCTTACAAGTACCTGAAAGGAGGGTGTGCCTGGGTGGGGGTCAGTCTCTCCTCCCAGGGAACGAGCAATAGGATGAGAGGAAATGGCCTCAAGTTGCACATAGGAAGGTTTAGATTGGATATTAGGAAAAAGTTCTTCACTGAAAGGGCTGTCAAACATTGGCACAAGCTGCACAGGAATGATTCTATGATTCTAAACCCAAGCCCTCATAAAAATAGCTTGCAAAAATTGCACTTTGACCATGAACTTGAGCCTGTATTTTCTAGAAGATAAATCTAGAAAATGGTACAGAAATTGCAATGATGGAGCCATATTAATGAGTTTAAGGTCTCCGAGGCAGGCTGTTACTTCCTCTGTTTTTGCCTTAAATGTAGAATCATGTGGCCTTGATCAGTGGCCTTTTGGTGCTACTGTGATCTAAGAGTTAAGTATTAATAGCTTCAAACAGCAACGAGTTTTCAACCACACTATGATATCTGTTGTACTAAGAAAGGCCAGTGCAGTAAGCTTTATTTATGTCAAGAGGGACTTAACGTGATCGAAAAGGCACTGATCTGGGTGGGGAATGAGATGAGGATACTCTGGCAGTGAACTTTCTCTGCTACACCAAGTGGTAAGATGTACTCCTCTTTATCTCTCATTAGTGACTCCAGACTTTCTTTCATCATTTTTCACACAGAAAGATCAAGCAACTATGTAAATTCTTTACATTTGACTATTGTTTAATGCATGTTTTATTTTACTGTTTTCAGTGTGTTATCGGTAAACAAGCACTACTGTTTGGCCAACTGTTATGTTTTGTCTAGGGTTACTTAAGTCTCAGTTATTTGTGGAATGTTCCTATATTCCTTTGGGCAGCCAGTGCATGACTCACAATTATCTAATATCTTTTTGGGAAAAGTTATCTCAGATTACTTTTATGCATCTTTTACATAGCTGTTAAATATTATAGGACATGCATACTCACTTCAACACCACCACATCTGCAATTGTGGTTGAAAGTAAGAGATTCTCTCTATAGCAACCAGTGCATGTTCAGTTTTTTGTTTTAAAATACCAAAAGCCAGATTTTGCTCTCAGATCCTCAGTAGTTTTGGGTTTTTTTCTGATTTTCTTTTTTCTTGAGAATGAATAAAGTCCTGATACTTTTCCACTACACGTGTCTCAATCTTATTTTGGCAACTTTCTGAAACAAATGGTTTGCTGATTTTTCTCTAAATCAAAAATGTATTAATGGATCTTCAGACGGGGATGTGCTTTGAATGAATCTGGACAGAATTAGTGACAATGAAATGTTTACTGCAGTAAATTCTTTCTGCAAAGCCTTTAGAACTAATTCCAAATGCATACACAACTGTGGACTTTTAATTGGATAATTCTTGCCTGTTGACTTTCTTCCAGCTTCATCCTGTAAGGCAATGTGTGTCAAGATTTCAGAGTCACTTGCATATCTTGGTTTCCTTATTTTTCATCCATATGTGTAAACAACTATTTGCCCATGCAAAATGGGTCCTTAGATGTGCAAATACTTGATCTTCTTGCATAAATATTTTTTTGTAAGCAGATCTGTTTACAAGAATGACTACATAAAATACAGATATGTTTGAAATTAAATGAAATACAATTAAGTGCAGATCTATTTACATGAATGACTATATACACAAAAAAAAGAGGGCCTTTAACTCTGAGGTTGAGGGCTTCTGTCTCATATCACTGTCTTTCTTTTTGTCTGTGAAACTACCTCCCTAATAAACTAGTTTTAGCAGTGAGCCCAGCAAATACACTGATAGAACATCTATGCACATGTTTAACTTTAATGAAGCTTAAGCAAGGTTAAGCACATGAGTCAGTGCTCTTCTGAATTGGACCAGCATTTAGATCCAGAGCTCCATGTTTTTCCATGCTTCCTGATTTCCTACACTGCAAGACAACCAAATTTCAATGGAAATAGTTGATAAGGGATGCAGCGTTAGGTGTTGTCAGATATATTTTATAGCCAGATTCCTTATGTAGTCAACGTTAATCGGAGTGAAGGCTCAGAAATTCAAACACATGCCATGCACTGTATCTAGCATTTCCACAGTTATTAAGGAAATGGCGATCCTATTGATCTGCACATTAGCTGGCCGTTCTCAAAAAATGAAGTCTGTGACATTTACTTCTCCAGAAAAATTTGTGCATTGGCCTTTGCATGTTATTTGTCAGCACAAATATTTATGTTTAATTTAACTGACCAGCCCATTAAGTGGGAATCACATTATTCACGAATAATCAATGTTCAGATGGTGGTCCAGGGTCTGAAGAAGATTACATTTGTCCTCATTTCAAACTGGGATAGTTATTGTAGAGCAATATTGCAGACGATTAGTTATGGAGAGTTGTTTTGGTCAAAGCCTAGATCTGAGCAGAGGGCTGAGAAACCATATTTCCCTGGTATTAAGGTTTCAGAAGGGAACTTGCACTCCTTGAAAAATGATCTTTCCCATAGGTTAGTAGTGCACAAGACAATTGCTGTCTTCTAGAAATCTTTGGGAAATAGGGGAAGTGCGCAGTGTGAGGGAGGGAGAGTCCCTGAGTCCCTGTGACTGCTTCAGTTGCCTTTCAGGTATGGTGTAAAAAGGGTAGGGCAAACCTCTGTCTTCTGTTATCCGCACTATGGTTCTCTCCCAAGCGTTTTGGTTTTGTGCCTGTGCTTCCCATCCCCCACTCTTCCTCGTATTATCATTACAAGATGAATGTGGAAATTCAAGATCTTGGCCCTGGAACCTGCAATTTGTTGGCTGTACTGGACCAGGCAGGGCTGACGATATTTCACAAAGTTAGAAAGAACCAAGAACACGTGACTGGTTTTATAATTTGTGATGGTGATTTTAATGGCACTTAAAATTAGAAGTAAGTATCATGACACTGTTCCTAAGAAAAAAACAATACCTCTGGTTAGAAATACTCTAATTTTCCATTTACGTGACAAGTTTATACCTGTTTTTATATAAAGTTTTCTCCTTTGCCCCACCCTCCATATTTTTGCTGATTCATGTGTGATTACCACTAACTTAATACTAGATAGATTAATTTATTTGCACTTCAGACATAGTTTTCATCTCATTTATGAATACGTATAATATACTGAGCCTTTTAAAAGCATAACTTTTTCTACAACTTTAATTAGATTTGGGTTCTTTTGCAAATATTTTATTACTATTTTCTTTAAATTTAGTTCTGACTTGGCAAAACATCTGCGCATTTGGCCCACTTTTTAAAAAACGTGCAAATTTTTCTGTGCTAAATGGTTTAATTCCCTGTACACTTCCAAAATACCACTTAGCGAAAACCATCCACAAAGACTAAGTCTGTTATATAGCAGCAGCATTTAAGATAGCAAAGATCAGCTTCCATGTGGACAGAGCCTTTGGATCAAACAGGAGGAACGGGCTAAGAGATTGTATGACTGTGAACAGATGAAATCATGTGACGGGCTTTATTGCTGGTGAAATCTGTTTCCACTTGCTGCCACCCACTAATTTGACAATAGATTGCATCATGTGGTTGCAGCAACTGAGATGACTAGCAAACATTTTAAAATGCTTTCCTTAAAGGGGAAAACACCCTACTAAAGCAGCGGAACAGAGAGGCAGTGTTGTGAGCACATTTTAAATTTTAGATAAATGCTGTTATGTTTGCTGCAGAATATTAAATTTAACACAACCCAAGTATTCAATGAGGAACTATGTATTAGCCAAAATTTGTTTATTGAGAGATTTTTCTTAGTGGACAAAAACAGCTAGGAGGTTTGTTAACAGTAATTTAGCTCATCCTAGAATTGCAATTACCACCTAAGTGCTGTAAGGGAAACACACAACATTTTTCAAAGCAGAAAAATAAATAATAATGAACCCTTAGCTTAAAAATGCAATTCTCTCTGTGTTCTTTTCTTGTAAAGAAAAATCTACATTTCAAAGGAATATTTTCTTACATATGGAAATGCTTATTTTCTAGCTACTGAAGATCTGCCAGGAAATATTAGAGAATATCATGTTCAGAGTTTTAGAAGGCAAATTGCTTCTGCATACGCTGTATCTAGCAGACAGCTTTATGGTGCTCTTTACCTGTCTGTCATAACATCATCAGTTTTTCCAAAGTACCTGAAGCCTTTGAAAGTTAAGGAGTGTAGCAGTATACCTTCACATGACACATGTATTTAGCAATGCTAATCTGATTAGCAAGTAAATACAAACTACAGTTTTACGTGCTTTAAACTCAATTATAAAATGTTCCTTGATGGAGGACAAAAACAACTTTGAAAGTAAAAACTGGCTTCAGCGTAAGAAGATGAATTTTAAGGAGCACTAATCAAAGCACACTTATCATGGCTGTGCACCTTTAAAAATGAGTTTCAGATGGACTTTATTGTCTTAATTTATATCTTAGAGAAGCAAGGAGAGCCACCTTAGCTGTGGGAGATTTGGCTTTTTAGATATAAACACTGACTTTAAAACATCTCAGCAGCGTTTTCAGATTGTCACAGTGAGCAGAAACATCCATGTTGTCAGCCAGATGGGAAATTTCATATGCGTTTCTTAAACCAGTTAATTTTCTTCTTCAGTGCAGAGAAGCCAAGAGCTAATGCTGAGGTCTGGGACATACTTTCAATTGCTTTTTGTGTCAAATTCCATGCACCCAGAAAGCCTTACTCTTTTATTTCTTTGTTTGGTTTTATTTTAGAGAGAAATCAGTGCATTTCTGGCAGTTTATTCTCAATCTGGTTTAAACCATTCTAGTATTCTGGCAGAAAAAAATTTCTTTGAAACTGTCAGAATAATTTAGAAAACTGATTCAGAAATAAAAACGGAGTTCTCCTTCTCCTTAGATTCCATATTGAGACAAATTTTGACTGCTTGAATAAGAGCTACAAAAATGCCCTGTGGTCCTTAAGGAAGTTTTCACCATCACTGCATTTACCACTTATTTGGTGTACCCCTTGTTTTAACAGATCATGCAAGAAAAATGTTCTTGTACCTCTCTCTGCTTGGTGTTTGGTTTCTTTCCTTACCAGTACATTTTTTAACTTGCTTTTTCTTCACTCCACATTACAGAGTCAAGATCAGTTTTATTTATTGGGTCAGCATAATGCAAATAAATCTCTGCTGTTGGTTACTGCTTAATGCCTGCAAGAGAGCAAGCCCAGCCCCCCTGCCCCTGCATCTGCTAACCAGGGACGGGCAGCCACCCTGGGGAGATCTCCTGAAGGCAGCCATGGCCCAGGGCGGCTTTTCAGAGGAGGAGGAAAATTAATTCAGGCCCAAAGCTTTTTGAGGAGATGGTTCTTGCAGGCAGGGATGAGGAGTCAAGAGAAGCACCAAGTGGGATTCGAAAATGAAGCACGTCGAAACTGTGCTCCTTGGGAGTGCAACCATTGTCATGCAATTTTAAAAGCAGATTTTAGCAAAGTTCAGAACAACAAAATTTACTGATACTTAATAGTTAGAAAAGCACATTTTTGAAAAGCAACAATAGAGGAAGACCATCACAGGTTCAGAAATTATGAGAAAACCTTAAAATCATTTAGGTTTTATTTTTTAATCAATACAACCAAAAATCCTGCCTGGAACACCAAAAAAACCCAAAACTCCCCTCCCTAACTGCTGTTTCTACATGATGTCATGAGTGGGTTTTGAGCAAATTAAATGCAATTGCAAGGGCAAAGAAAACAAGGGATTTTCTACTCCACATGAAATTACTTGTGTTCACAAAGAGGAATTGTGGCCAATGTACAGAAATGCCACCACAGCAAATGCACTTAAGAAATGACTGACAGCTTGGTGATATCTTTACCTGCAGTGCACCACGTTGTGTGTGTCCACAATGCTACCAGTTTTGATGGTAATGATTAGTAGGCGTGTAATTCAAAGCAATTCCAGCATGAACTTCGCTCAGCTTGGCATCCAGACAATGGAGGAAAATAAGGTGTAGGTTTCAGTCTGGTAAAAGACCCATGGAAAACCAGAGAACAAAACAACATACTAACCCTCTTATAATTAATATAGTGTTCAAGTGACTGTCAAGGAAATAAAGGCTTCTCATATTCTATCATGAGATCTCTATGCACCAGGTTAAACAGTACAGCTGACCAAGAGATGAGTATGATTCAGTTTTATTATGGGTGGGCTAGCCTCAAAAGAAGGAGCAGGTCTTTTCAGTTCACAGAGGGATAAAATTATCTATATGCTTATGCAACCTCTATTCAAACATCCTGCAAGTCAACAGAACTTCCACTCATGTTTATAAAGCTAGCAGTGTGTAGAAGGATTTTTAGGATCAGAACCTAAAGTTTTCCCCAGTTCCTAAGCTGGAAATAACATGAATTCTATACCAAATAACTCTGGGATATAAGTGGTTTTGGGTAAAAAAAAAAAGTAAGCATGAAAGAAAGGCAGTTATGTCTTCATATCACCACAAAAATTCTTGCAAGAGAAATTTTGGAGATTCTTTCGCAGTGTAAAAATGTGTTGCCTTTATTCACTATCACTTGTTTTTCATGATGATTGCAGCAATGTGAGCTTCATGCCTATTTTTTTGCTAAATTTTCCATCCTTTACAGGCTTTTATAGTCAACAGTCCTAGGAGATTCAGCACTATTGCTACAGTAGTTCAGAGATGTGTATAGAGCCTGAAAATGTCGGCTTGGATCTCTACTTGAATTTGCATATAGCCTTGCTGATTGTCTATCTTCTCAAAAGTTTATTCAGTTTTTAATTTTGCAGTTGGTTTGCTTGGCTTTTGCCTTTTTGGGGTGCACATGACCCTTCTGGCACGTCAGGTAGGTGCTGCAGCCTTCCCCTCCTGCCCTCTCTGCATGGAGCTCCTGTGGGGTTAGCTCTGGCAAGTATTCTTTGGCACCATGAGGAAACCTTGTTCCTCTCAAGGACTGCAGGGCCTTTTGGTCAGGTCTCACAAATCCTTTCATTCAGATTCCTAATTCAACCAGATCTGAAACCCTACATAGCACAAACTGTACCATTACTGAGGAAAGGATTGGTGGAACCTTTTCCGTTTCGGAGACAGAGACACAGGTCCCCTTGCTCACATGGCACTGACAAAAAGAGGGTGGTCCAGGCAGGAGCTGGCATTCAGCAGCTGCTCCAGGTATCCAGTGCCCAGCTGGATGGGAGTGAGGGGCCCTTCTGAGGTGCTGAGAAGAGCCCCATGCAGTCTATGGTGCAAGTATGGGACCATCCTCTAAGGGTGGGATTTTGAGCTGTGGAAAGCAGCATTCCCAGGACTGGGTACACGACCCAGCCCATCTTCCTTGTCTAAAAGCAGCCCAGCAAGGCTCAGCTGCCAGTGCAGAGGCATTGAGGTGAGGAAGGGAGGAAGGTTGCAACTCTTCTCAGTTGTTGTCAATCTGTTTGGTCTCAGGAAAAAGTACAGAAAAAGTTGACATCATTGAGATACCCAAGACCTTTAAGACAACTTTGCTTCAGGGAACTGAAAGGACTGAAAGTCACTGACTGATTCAGTGAACTGTCCTGAGGTAAGAATTTAGGAGATACTTTGATTTTTTTTTTCTTTTTCATTTCACCTTTTGAGCAGCTAGACAGAAATGGCACCAATGAATCATTTGGGTATTTCACTCATTAATCTGGGAAGCTGCATGACTTATTGAAAAGTCAAAAAAAGATGTTTTATCTTCGTCAGTGTGTACAGATGTTTAGATGCTGTTGCAATGCTAACTGTTGCTCTTAAGGTCTTGGCCTCGATACAAAAGACTCTCACTTCTGACTCATAAGGACCTGGACTGTAATGAAGAATGATTCTCTGTGCCAGTGAGAGGCAGTAGAAGCAATTGTGGTGGCCAGACAGAAAAGATCGTGGAAATTACATGATTAGGTGAGATGTTAAGTGGGCTCTAAAGATTTAAGCTTATGACTGCTGATTGTTGTTTAACAAAATGGTTATGAGTGTTTATAAAGGAGACAAATTCAATCAGGTGGAAGAAGAAGGATTTAGGAAACGTAAGCACAAAGGCACTTGCCCAAACCTCCCCAAGGCCTGTGTGGATGGTGGCAACGAGAAGAGCTTGACAGCAGGACATGCTTTCCTAATGTATAGAAAGTGACCATTAATAACTGTTAAGAACTTTTATTAATCTTACTTAGGAGCTGCATATTCATAGAACTGTTATTTTCTTCTTCTTCTTGCTCATTTTATCTCTTACTTCTTATTTCTCAGTTTTAAGGGGGAAAAGCCCCACCTTCTCTACATACCAATGCGAAACTCCATTTTTCAACAAACTAATTTTTAAAAAAATGGCAAAATTCTGATTGTTCTGACCTGCATCAGAGATCATTGCAATTATTCCTAGTACTCCTTATCATTCACTGGTGATGCATGAAAAGGACAGTTTTACAGTTTATGCTGTCATTCTTAGCAGAAAGTATAAGATGCTGGAGCCTGGAAGATACTAGGAAGAAGAAACTGTCTACAAAGTATAATGACTGATGTACATCATCCGTTGCAAACTTTTATTCATAGTATTTTGAAGGAGTTCAACTTGCTTTGGATAAGGTGGATAACATCTTAGTTCATTTACTGATGGTATAATTAACTTTATTCCCATTTCTTCCCTTAAAATCTCAGGAATTCTCTTTCAAACCCTGAGTACCATGTGGGCTTGAAAATCATCATCAAATACTTTTGCAGTGGTAGTTCCTCTTCTATACTTACATGTTTGCTTTGACATTTTTCAATGTATTTTTAAGGGTCTAGATGGCGGTTTGCGTGATTTTTCACTTTACTGATTTGGGCCAATACTCAAGTCCAAATTGTTGTGCATGGATGGATTCCTCTGAACTCACAAAGTTGGAAACCACACTGGGGCTTTCAGAGCCAAACTGATCATGACTATCCCAAACCTTCAAGCTGGAAAGTACAACCAGTGAAATGCTGCAAAAGCAGTAGTGTAATTGTAGTGTTTCTATTGAAAAACTGCTTTTAGAAGGGCAGGTTATGTCTACACGGGAGTGTCTATACAAGCGTGATAGCAGTGGCCTTGTTTGGTTGGAAGAACTGGTCTAACCTGAGTAATGGAAGTTCAGGGTTTTACCTGGCTTCAAAATTAAGTGTGGATGCATAAGTAGGATGGCCTATAAAATTTTGTAGTATGAACAAAAAAAATTTCTCAGTTCTATGTCTGCAAGATCGTGTTTCTATAAAATAACCATGTTTACCTGTCTTGAAGATTATCACATTGAAAGGTATGATTTGTTCAGAAGTCACTATAGTGGGGCTGGATAGGTACCATCCATAAACAGAGACTTACTTCTAAAAACATCTCTTTACTGAGAAGTAATGGCTGCTCAGTTTACCATTTCCAGCAGCTCCAAACAGCTGGCATTGCTTCAATTATAGTGAGCAGGACTTCCTTTCTGTTACGAGGAAAAAGAGCTGTCATATTTTTCTATAAAGAAAAAGAGGATGGGTAAGATGTACTTATTATTATTTGCAAGATTGTGAGAAAGGGCAGGTTACCAGCCTTGAGAAGGTACAGACCTGACTCTTATAACCTTATTTATAAGGTTGCCTGCACAAAGCCTTGCTCAAATCAATGGGCTTGAAAAAGGAGTAAAATCACTGCAAGTCTGGTTACATTTTGGGCTCTGTTGATTAAGAGAGCTGTAATGTACATTTGATTAAATGGTACATTACAGCCTCAAAGCTCAGGAAAACCACTAAGTCATCATCCTATCTGTCATTCCTGGGCTGCTTTGAACCCAAGCGTGCCCTGCTTACATGAATTAGAGTTGATAGAAAGGACTGACCCGATTTATGAGGGACATGCAACCCACAGCATAGAGAATACAGCGTACTGCAACCACTCCCTCCTCTGCCTCAACATGCCCATTTTCCTACTGATTCTGTGGGTTGTGGAAACAGGAGCTTCTACACCAGTTGTAAAGCTGATTGAAAATGTGAGCTTCTGTGAAACAGATGTGCACGTGAACCACTTCTTGGTTTTTCCTCTAACTGAGAGAATCGTCCCAGCTGGGATCTTCCTCTATGGAGAATTCCTCTACCCATTCCAGGCAGCACACAGAAGCCTTGCCTGGTCATATTATTTTGCCTAGGAAATGTCAGGCTTAACTATAAATAATGACGGTAGCATGCCATGATCGCTATTAACCTGCCAAAAGTAGGATTTCTTAATGTTAAATTAAAATTTTAAAAAATAACCAGGAATCAAGATGCAGTTTCATTATGTTTGCTTGAACTTTCCTTAATGTTTCAATTCAGCAATGAGTTCTTTTGATGAATGACAAATTAATCACCATATTACAAAAATAATACCATGAGAATCCCACAGCAAGCAGAAATCTTTTCTTGCAGAATATTTTTCCTCTGATGCATTGCAGCATTTTTTCCTAACACATACCTGTTACACACCTGAGAAGTGTATAACTCCTAAAGAAGGTTGTACCATTATTTAGGAATTAAATGTGTATTAATTGAAAGCAGCATCTGACACTGCAAATAACTTAAGCACTGACAGTTTCCAAGAGGTTATCTTAACACCTATTTTTCTGTTACTAATGAAAAAGTCTTGTTGTTACCATAGAAACTGGCATATCTCTACCTACACTTCTCAAAGAAACACACCAATATACTAATTTTTGTGTGTGTGTGTGTGAATGTCTGTGTGTCCCACCAAGGGCTTGAAGGTCATCCTGAATCCTGTTAATAAGTGGGGAAAGAAATGAAGCAGCATTAAATGACAGTTTATTGACATCAAGCCTGAAAATCAAACTGATAGACAAACCTCACCAGACAAAGTTCTGCAGTTCAGACAAAGGTCCCTATCCTGCCAGTTACTTTGTGTTTCCCAAATTCCCTGCACCCATAATCCCACCCTTTGGGCTGAGATCCATTTATCCTTGCAATGAACATTTCAAAAGATACAAGTAAAAAAGAGAAGTTTGGGTTTTTTTTTTTCCAGAAATGCTCTTTTGAAAGAAATTTACATTTGCTATTAATGGGTCAGATCAATAATTCACATCACTGTTTTTCATTTTATACACAAGCATCAGAGTAGTAAATTTTTCTTTATTTCCCTTTTGATACAGTTTCCACCTTCATTAGAGAAAAGTTAATCCATCACAACCACTCTATGCTCTGGAAGGAAATTATTTTAGCTGGCAAAAGTGAGACAGTTAAATCAGGTTCCTATTTAATTTTATTAATTCTATAGTTCTTCTTGTCACTTAGATACCATCTTGATGGAAGGGAGAATGCTCAGGTTGTTGCTATGTAGAGTGCAAAGGAAAATATCTACAGCAGAACCATCAAGTAAATACAATTACATCTTTAAATATATGTTCGTTTCTTTTTTGTTTCTTACTTTTTAAAACACATATAGCCTCTATCTTTTCTGGCTCTCCATGTGCTATTTGTATGATCCCCAGATTCTGTTCTATAAAGTGCTGGGTTGCTTATGTCGATTTAAACATTTTTTGAAGAGAGAAAAGGAAGGGAATTTTGATTTTGAGGACTTACTTTTTCATATATTGAACCAATGAAGCACCATTATGGCTAGAGTTTGATTATAGTCTGGACTCAGTAAACTTTAAGGATTTTAACAAGCTCTAACTTCCAAGAGTAACTAAAAACTGCATTACAGCATAAAACCCTCTCAGCAACAAATCTGTCTGAGCATTACAAATGGATTTTTATTTATGAATGTACTTAAGCATATGAAATTCATAAATTTCTCTTCCTGATTAGCTTACAGAGGGATTGCATATTATGGTTTGCTAAGAAATGCAATATTGGCCACATATAAACTAGATTGACAGAGAAGGAAAAATCAGCTGGAAAAGTTTTTCAGTTGGAGTTTTGAGGAGACTGCTGGGGTAGAGATCTGAAAGCAACCTTTTTCATCTGTACTTGCAATGAAAGAGGGAAAAATATTGCTCTCAAATGCTGCCTGCATGACCTTGTTGTGTCTGTACATAAAGCCCTCAGGGATATGCAAGTAGTTAAATATGATAGAATTTTGCAGCTACAGAAATGGATTTATATGAAGTTACCAAGGAAATTCAGTTGAGTTCTGAAGCCCCAGAACTCAACTGAATTTGAGTTTGCTATTTTCTTTTTTTTTCTTGAAAAGTCTTGTACTCCTTGAGAATCATGGAGAGGAGGGAAGGATGTGAAATGGATGAGAATAGGGCTGCATGAGACTTATTAATCTCCAAGTGAGGTCTTTAAAAGATTTAGTTGCTTAGGTAAAAGCTGAGAACAACCTGACAGGCCAACAGAACTAACAAAAGGTCTTGGTCTTACTCTGCTAAGTGTTGGAGCACCTCACAGTGAGTCCTTTCCTAGGATATTCCTAGGGTTCACAGCTGTGAATGACCTCCATTTAGGGATTGGAAAGGTTTGCTATATGCTAAAGCTGACTGAAATCTCAAATGCTGTCTCCTTCTTGGATTTAGGATGCAGTCTGCAGCCTGCAGCTTCACGCTGCTGAATGAGTAGCAGTCAAAATTTAAAGCTCTCCATGGTTTATGTACCTGAACTCCAGAAGGTGACCATGGCAGCCTCCAGTGTGCTAGAGGACTGAGGGAAAAGGAAACAGGATTTCAGATCAGAAAGTGCTTGAACTCACAACCCTCCCCATAAGGAATGTTCTGAACCATCAAGCTGTAGATAACAACTGAACTAGTTTACATGTCACCATAATGCAAAGACTTTGACTTGGATGTTTTAAAATTACTTTTAGAATGACCGATTAAACAAAAGTAGTATGAATCTAAGTGTTTTTGATGTTGATGAGTTTCTAGCATTTGCAGAAAAACATTAATTAGATTTTTTCCCCAAGTTCTCATGCAAGTATAGGTTTTACAATGTAGCAACTTGGCTGAAATTTTGGACTCAAAAAACTTTCCCAAACACAAATTTACATCCAGTGGAAACACTCAGGTTACACCTTATTTCATGCTTCAACCATGCAAAACCATTAAGTCTGCTATAGTGTTTCAGCACAAACCCATAAATCACCTTGAGAGTAGTTGAAAGGCCACAGAATTAGTGACCCTACTCTAAGTTTTGAATTCACAGCAAAACTGCAAACCAATTAGCTTTCATCTTAGACTTTTTATGCAGGTCTCTTTAGACATTGCCCACATTCTTTAGCTGTATCTCTGCATCTTCCAATATTTAAGAGAAAAAGCTTTAAGTAAACAAATGCCAAATAGAAAATAGGCATAGACTGTATGAAAAGGGCTGTTTGTGATCTGTTAGAAGGTGATTTACCTAAAATTAAATTAGTAATCCCAGTCTTGTACTATAATTTAGGACACCTCAGTATGAGAAACGAGTGAATAATTTTTTAAAAAAATTCTATTTTCTCTTTCAGAGAGTGTCTTGAATGATTGAATATAGGAGAAACAGAGACACTCTGGAAACACCCCAGTCTGTTCCACCAGCAATGTCACAAGGCAGTCAGGTCAGAGAATAGCTCACTTGGATGTAGAAGAACTGACTTTTATTTTGAGCAGCTGAAGATCAATTTCAGTATGTTTGTCTCTGGGGATTGCATTTTTAGCATGTTAGAATACGTTACTCTGAGTGTACGTGCAATTCAAATATGAGTCACGTTTGTTTCAATACATATATGCCATCTTCATGTAATGTGAGCAGCAGCAAACAGGAAAAAAATGCATTTTTGCATATGTATGTGTTTGAACATTGTTTAGACATCCTCAGAAATGGAGTATAAAAGTCTCCAAAATATTCTGTTCTACCCCACAAGGAACAGATTAGAGTTGTTAACTGAATCTGTTCACAGTGAAAACACACACTGTGGATGCCCAGTTGTAAAGACAGAAAGCCTGATTCATTCCTGTTAAACAGAGTTGTGGAAGAAATCCATGTTGCCGTCCATGTGTGGATAACAACCATTCCCTTATCCTAGCCATCTTGTACTTTGACTGATGAGGATAATACATTTTAAGCATGCTGTAATGCCAGATTGTTGTGGCATAATCAAGTCCCTAAAATTATATGCAAATTTTTGAAGCTGAAGGCAGAAGACCCTGTTTTTACAAGGTTTAACCAGGTAGGGAAAGATTCTTCCAGTCAAGCAGCCTTAACTAGAAAAAATTATTGTTTGCTTAATTTTTTTGCATTTAACCAAAGGCAAATTGTTGTTAACAGATGCTGGTTGGCTGCAGGATGGCGGCTTGAGAGTGTGTTAGTAAATATTCTTGACAACAAACTTTTTTAACATAGTCAAGAGAAACCTTTAATGCAGCCAAAATATCTGCAGAATTCACTCAACATGCTCAGATGTAAGTCATCTTCTGTTTCTTTACAAGCAAAGAAACCACACGGTAAAAAAACCTAAGCAAAAAAAAACTGAAAAAAATCCTTCACAGTGTGCATTTGACTAAATAATGTAGTTTTCTCTGTGAGGTTCAACAGTGGAAAACTGTTGCATAATACTTCATAATTGCTATGTATTTCATACATTTTATTTAGTTGCATAAGATGAATCAAACGTATCAGCAAATCCTGCTATAGGATAGTTAACAAAAATAAATGAACCTGGTAGGATTTGAATGGAGTATACCTGCCTTTTGTGTTGTACTGGTACACCAATTGCTTATCTGGAGAGAGAAATTATTTGCCATAAGGCACATAACAACAGCATCTGAATCATGCTCTACAGCTAACATAAAACACTATGACCTTGATTCTGGGCATGGGCTATATCTTGGGAATAGTCCCACAGAAACTGAGAAAAACATGAGAAAAGATAGGCAAGTCTGTATAGTGACAATGTAAATTAAATTAATTTTTGCAGACTTATGAGAAACTCTGGGTTTCATATCAATTAACATAAGCATTATCAACACTATGTCTGTGTGTTCAGATATGCATTTAAAAGATTGTCTGGTAGCAGATTATTATATGTCTTCAATGTGTGACCACTGATATCTTAGCTGGAGATTTTAAAAAATGCCACTGACTCTCCTTGAGATTTGCATTCCTAAATTTTAGAGTACAGACTGATTTTAGAGACTTGAAAATCATCATCATCTTTTAATTGAAGACAGAAATCAAAATTTCCAGCTTACCTACTTGCTCCTAAATATGTGTCAGGGAAGGTGTCTACCTTTTCCATATTTAGTTGAGTAATCTAAAGTTGGCAATCAAGGGCTTAAAAAATTATCTGTATTGCTAATGCTTTCGGGAAGCATTTGAATGAAAACAGAGCCTGTAGTATTGTAGGCTATCCAATCAGTGGAGTGTTGAAAATATGTGCATAATACTAAGTTTCTCAGGAAGTCTATCCAAGATAAAGGGAACAAATAACACAGTGTGATGAGTCACTAACAAATGTTTTAGCAGAGGTGAAACTGCATTATGCCAGCATTTTGTTAGTAAGAGCGGTGCATCTTCATTTTGTGCTTATTCTGCAATGTTAGTGGAAAAATATTTCCACTACAGGGGCAGTGAGCATATGTAATGCAAACATTTTGACAGTGAATGTAAACAGCTTTCCTGCATTTTAAACCATTAAATCAAGGACACAAATTTCCATGGTTTTGCAGATTGCAATCTTCGCTGACTATAGAGAAGATGGTGTTGCATCTGTTTTGTGTTTATAATTGCATGATACGTTGTGCCACTGTGACTGAATTTTAATAACCATGGGGGTTACTAATTGTTATGGACATTGGGGTCTCACTTGTAGCTATGGTGTAGAGATCCAATAATACATTACAGAAAAAATGTTTTAAAAGAAATAAACAGTGATCAGGATGACTCAAATATTACTCTTCCTTGCTCATCTGATAGAAAACTATGACAGCCTGCCCCCATTTGATTCCTGACTTCTTGCTTTCCAATTTCAGTCGGTTGACTTAAACGCTATATTTTTGGCTTGGTGCATGAACAGGAGCCTCAGGGGATTACTCTCCATCAGGCTGCTCCATCTAGGTTTCTGTCACTACTTCTGTCATTGTAGAGCATGGAGGGTCTGTCCGAAAATGCTTTCTCCAACTCTCTTCTCCATCCCTTTGCCCTGTCCCAAAATAGTTTTGCAGAGAAAATGAAAAGTCTTCTTGAGCTGAAACAGAAAGCACATGTCAAGATGGGCCCTGTATGCCAGGGAACAGTGCCCCAGGGAGAGAAATAGCCACAGACTTGTGGGTCAGGAGGCTTTTTGTGGACCAGGAAAAGCTAAAAATTGAGTTACCAACACCAGAGCAAATGATTTGTGGAAGAGGTAATTTGACTCTCTTGGCTTAAAGGAAAAGTTTTCTTTTCTAATAAATTATTTTTCCCCTTGGTTAGTAAATCATTTCCCCTTCCTAATACACTTAATTTGCTATTCCCTTTAATTACTGCTTGTCCAGGTGGATCTTAAAGGCTCCAACTTAAAAGGAGTCTAACCTAACCCTGGCAAAAAGCCACCCCCTGCCACATCATTAACTGAAAGACAATCATAGTCTGTCTTGCCTTAAAATAATACAGACAAGGTTCAAAATGCTGCAGTAAGTGTTTTTCTCAAGGCAATATCTTGCATTAATAGGAAAGACTATGGTGGGGGTTGTGTCAGGCCCATCAGACCCTTCTTGAATTAAATGACAGTATATTAATATCAGAGTTTGTGTCCCTTGGATAATGTAGTTTCACAGAGATGCAGGGAATGGTATTTCTTAGAGGAAAATTGCCTTTGCACTGTCATTACCTGGCTTTAACACTAACCTGTTACAATATAGTATTGTAACTCACTTCCCATGGGAAGAAAAAAAAAAATGGGAACATAGTTTTTATGGAAGGAAAGAAGGGTTTTTTCCATCCTGAGCCTAAAAGTATTGAGCTATGTTTCTCTTAAAGCCCTGCTTCTATCTCAGTATATGGCTAGCAAACTTGTACATTGGGTTTTATTTCTAAATCAGCTGTGCACCACTGTAGAACATCTACTGAATACTTTGACTCACAGCTGTCTTGTCCTGCTATTTTAAAGACATTTCCAGTAGCATATGACATGTTCCTTGGATCTTTGTATGTTGGGGGAAGGAAATGGGAGAGAATGAATGAAGAGAAAAAGCAGAGAGAAGCAACTCTTACCTCTTTTTGAGATATGATTTACAAACTGAGACACCCCAAGATCCTAGGTTGCCTGATCCCTCTGTGCACGCTTTCTGCAAAAAGCCAGCTGGCTCTGTCTGCTGTGAAATACCTAATATGTCTACAGCTTTTATAACATGTTCCTCCTCAAAGCATCTAATCTTCATGGGAAGACAGCCATCATATTTCCCTTCTCTCCTGAAAAGCTATTTGGGAACTCAAGTTTGAAAGAGGCTGGCATGCTGATTCCCAGAGACACATCAAAGCAGCAGCAGTGGAGCAATGGGAGCTCCCAGCCCAGGAGACTGTTTGGTACTCTAAGGCACACACTGCAGAATGACTCTGCATTTTAAAAGACAAATTACCAATTGTCAGAAGGCAAATATGTGTCTTGCAAGATGCAGTTGGAGTCATTCTGGTGAGCCCAGTGCCTTGGGGGCCTGCGCCCCTAAAGAAAAACTTTTCAAACAGAGAAAGCAGCTGGTCAGTGTTTTGGAACACCATTGATCCACCACTGAAGAAGGGAGCAAGCATCCCAGTGCTGGGGTCTCTGTGCCATGCCAGCCTTGTGGTGGCAGAGGAAGAGTACTGCTGGGTGACATTGGTAAGGGCCAAATTCTTATTTATGTGCTATTAGATTAGGATCAGCCTTACGAACTGCAAGGCTGCACTCTATCTGCTGTGCTACGTCCAGGGAATCCTTAAATTTTTTGATCCTTACAGCACTGGAAGAATATTACTAATTACTCAAAATGCAAAAGAATAGCTGTTTGAGCATGCTTGAGTTGGAAAATTTTCCTTTTTACATGTTTATTAGGATCCCCTACTCTTGCATTTAGGTACACAATTTTAGAAGACCAGCATTTTGGTCAATTGTTATGGTAAGGATATAATTTTGTCTGCCTGTCCTTACTAATTCAGACTTTTTTGAAATACACAGCTAACCAGCCTCATGTAGAAGTTTCTTTACTCACCAGATTTAGTGATAATAAGCTTGCCTTCTACCCTTATTTTTTATTCCAGCTTTCAAATCCTTCATGTGAATGAGATTTAAATTTGACTTAATGAAAAATTCGTCTCCTGTGTTAACCAAAATTGTCTAAAAAATTAATAAGAAGAAGTTCTATTATGCAAAGTTTTCATGAGAAGGGAAGTGAAAATCAATTCCTAAACACGACAAGGTTCAGTAGCAGTAGCACTGCTATAGATATATAGATATATATAGATATAGATATATAGAGAGAGATATATATATATATATATGTGTGTGTGTGTACACCTGTCACTATATCCACTTAATGGACTAAGCTGAGATGATAAGACTCTTCCCAGGTGGCTTTTACATTTCAGCTATTCACAATTGCAGAAGTTGCTCTGGAAGAACAACTGCAGCCAGTGTGAACTGCATGTATTGATGACCAGCCTGGTGCCACATCACACCCAGAGCCCAGAGTACAGCACAGAGCACTGAATCATAGAATGGTTTGGGTTGGAAGGGGACCTTGAAGATCATCTAGTTCCATCACTCACAGAATAATGGAATTTGAGCCAAACACTGTATTTCTGCAATTGCATTTCCAGGAAACAGGAGGGAGGATGAAAAGATAACAGTGAATAATACATCATTCTTTAAATAAAAATGTCCTCTGCAGGTTACTTATACTGGATTTAGCTGGGCTCATTGGCATATGGTTGGCTCAGTGCATGCTTATGCCTGTCACTGTTCACTTACTCCAAAACTAAATAGCTCTTCTCACTGGGACAGTGTTCACCGATTCATTATAAGGTGCCATAAATGTGGCAGGATGCTGTCTGCCCATGGAATCTGCTTGACACTTCTGAAACATAGAAGAACCCTGTTATAAAACAGGAGTATTACACAAAATTTAACAGATTTATCCTTAAAATATAATTAAATATATGAAGTGAATCTGTGAAATTAAATCTTTCATTTTCATGTGGAAAGTTGGGTTGTACTACAATGGGATTGTTCCACTTGTGGGTCTTGAGGCAGGAATATGCCCAGTCCAGCAAGCCACTCTGACCCCTTAAAGCATCGCCCTACCGTTCTTGTCACATCTGCCCTCCTTCTCCAGATCCACCATTAACGCCACAGGCTCCTCCTGTCAAACTCCTGTCAGGACCCTTCCAGCATCTGCTTATTGCAGCACCACTGTTGCACTCGCCTCTGGAAGGAAATGTTGCGCCACTGTCCATAAGGCCACAGAATAAACGGAGAAAGAGAAAGCGATTCTGTGGGTCAGGGTTGGGTGTATGGAGTGTTTGCCTTCCTCGCTGCTCCCTCATCAGCTGATTGTGCTTAGATCTGGCAGGGCTGATAGAGCAGGACAGCCAGCACCTGGTGTTTCAGGCTTGGCTATCTTGGAAGCAGAAAGCCTGGCAGTCCCTACAGGTTCTTTTTATTTTCCTGGAAAATTATCTGGAGGCCTGGAAACCCGCTGGATGAGGTCTACAAGAACACTATGTCTCACAGCACCCAGGTGGGAGGAAGAGTCTTTCTGGTTTTCAGCGGTGCATGAGCAGGTGGCAGAGGTGCACTGAAGGCAGAGCTTAGAGGACAAGGCCCTGCCCTCGGGGCACTTAATCAGGGTCCCTCAGTCAGGCTGAGGTGCTCAGCATCAAATGACACAATATTAACCCCTGAGAGATCCAAACTGTCTTTGTTCTCCTCTTCACACGGGCTGGGAAAAGGGATCAGGACCCACAGACCAATGGCTCTTAGTGTTCCCAAAACCATCTAGAAGCCCCAGGAACCTTATTGGGCTCTGTCTCCTGGTCCGTCCTGCTGATCTGAAACTAAATACCAGGTGGGGACCGCATCTCGTGCCTCAACAAAAAGCCAAAAAAGCCCCTGCCATCATCACCCAAAGCAGAAGTAAGAGCATTTGGCTTGAAGCAACCCCCCAGAGGCCACCAAAGGAATCCTTGCCCCTCTTTCTCTCCCCTCTCTCACCTATTGAGAGCCTTGAAGGGGTGGTGGGGAGCTGTGAGTGACCCCCAGCAAGCCAGTGGCTGGGTTTTAAGGGAGAGAGGCCAGGGAATCAGGTGGCTGGGGTGGGAGCCTCCTGAGGCACCTCTTCCAGGCCCCTGCTGCCTGTCTTCTCACTCTTGTCCTCCCGCCTGGCTCAGGGAAACGAAAAACCCACGGCGGGACAGCCTGGGTAAAATAACATGGACAAGCTGACCACCAAAATCGTTCTGCTCAATCCAAAGCACAGCTGGGCACTGCCTTGCTTGCAGGGGAGCTGCCACAGCTGGCATTCTAAGGCAAAAATTCCCAAATTTCATCCTTTCTGAGTTCTCTCAAAACACAGCCCTCCGCTGCTAGTTCTGTCCTTGTTCTGTACCTTTAAAATACGTGTGCACAAGGAAAAGGGAAAAAGTAAAAACATAAGCCGGCCTCAGACTTTCCTGCTCTTAGGCTCTTTAGGGTTTTCAAAGTTCACAGTTTCCTTGAGGGGAAAAATAGTTAATGTGTCAAAAAATGCCAGGCCTCCTGCCTTGGAGCAGGACTTACCGAGTTCACTTGCTAGCTGTGTCAGGGTTTGTCTGCCAATTAAATCTCTTCTAATGAGAAATACACCATTCATTATTGGGTAAACATCTGTTTAGAATATGGTGTCCTCCTTTCTCCTAAAAAGCAGCATCACAGGAACAGCTATTTTTAATGCTGATGGGTTTTAGCTGCAATAAAAAGTCCTCCTTTTTGCAGTATTTAAAAAGAATTGATGTTTGCATAACAAATTAAAGAAACTCAGACTGGGAATGCACACATCTGCAGGATGTCCTCGAGGCACTAACCTTACCCAAGAACACAAAGTCCTTGTTATGATATGCAAACTAATGAATCAGCTGAAGGAAGCATTTATATTTTGACAGTGTTTTAACTTTCTTTGCCTCAAATTAGCTGTAACTGGGGCTATGACTCTAAGATTCTGTGAACTTTCCAGCTAAAATTAGTCTTTCTACTTCTAGCAATTATCACTAGGAAATAATTTGCTGGAAAACTAATAATTGATCTGAAGCTACCCCTTGCTCATTTTGATATTTGGAGAAAACATGTTGCAGATCATAACTGTGTTTTTTCACTTTTGCCTGGGATATGCTAAACTTGTGCTGGTCTCAGCTTGTTTAAACATAAAATTAAACTATGTAGCAGCACTGACTGTGTGTGGATAGGCATCACACGATGTGGATTTTTGTATATTATTCCATGAACAGTTGAAGTAGCTTCATACCTAAAACATTCCACGTGCTGTGGCTTATTACCTTTTATTAAAACAATGCCTTGTTGGTTGACATTGTTCTGTCACAGCAAATTTTTAAGAGCCTCGAATGTCAATTTACTGGCATTTTTGACTAACACTTATTAATGTCTGTGTAAGGCATTTTGTGCAGTGCTTCCTTAGCCACTAGAGCATCTTTAATTTTCCAAACATCAAGGTTCTTCTTTCTTCTGCCCGGATCTCTGCTCCAAAATTAGTTTGAAAAGCATTTAATTGGTAATAAACAGCTCTTCAAGTTTGTTGGGTTTTGGTTTGGTTTGATTTGCTTTTTTGTTTTTACAGTACTTGGGCTTTGACATTGATTTGCCAAACTCAAACCTTTACTCCTGATCAGGTTGGAGGAAAAGGGTATTATGGGGCCTTCTTTGGCTTGTATCACATGGGAGTTCAGATTTGAGCTTGTGCTGCAGTTGTCCTGGCTGTCTTCAACACGCAGAAATATTTGAGTTGCAGTATGCTTTGTGAAAACATGTCTGCAGCACATTCCCAGGTGTAATTTTTTTCCAGCTGCCTGAGACAGGAGTTCTTTGCTGTACAGCCTGTTTTGGTATCTGTACTCTCTGGCATAATGACCCGAGAGCCAAAAGCTGTGCTGCAGTGCCGCAGCCCTCTGGAGTCAGAGGGGGCTTGTTTGTATTGCAGCACAAACACAGGGGGCTGGGAACCCCACTGCGGGAAGGGGAACGTGCCCTGGGCCATTCACGTGGGTAATGCTCGTGCAAAACTCTCATCTAGCCATGCTGGAGATATTATTTAAAAGAACAGTTTGTACGCTTATTCCAAGTACACAAACTCTGCTGACAAGGTCAGTGTCTAGAAGGATTAGCTGGCATGTAAAGGCCAACCATGTAAATAAAGCTCCTCAGGAGTAGCATTAACTTGCCTTGTAGTACACAGATTTATTTAGTACCTTCCTTCATCTCTTTATTTTGCAAGTAAGCCTTTTTATTTGCTTATGCTGTCTCTCACTTCTTATCTTTCTTCCCCCTTCTCTTTCCTTCTGTAGTGTGCTGGCAGGTGATATTTCTAAGTGACATTTCTTCCACCTTGTTTGTATGTGTTTCTCTTACTCATTGCTTGAGCATATGGTGAAAAAAGAAGGTGGCCCTTTTCAAGTTTGCATATCCAATAACTGAGGTGTGGTACATTTGCAAAACACTGCCTTGAGATTAGATGATGAGCACCTTTACACACCCACGTGCACACACGTTGTTCTGCCTTTGAAAAGGTACCTTACCTATAAAATTACTTGTTTCTTGAAAAAGCATGGAATTACTGCTGAGGATTCCAATATTTTAGAACAGGATATGACTATACTACAAAGCTACTCGCTGGTCATTTCTTTGCTAAAATAATTCAGGTCATAAACCCACAGCTCCAATCACTGCAGTGGAAGAAAACACTTAAAAAATAAATAAAAATAATAAATGAAAGTCACTTCTTATACATGATAAAGTTATTTTTTCTCTGTTTTCCAGTGTATTTTTTTCTAAACTTGAAGACTTTAAGAACATGACACCCCGACAGCTCTGGTTGTTCCAGAAACAGAGATAAGAGCCCTTTTATATATTTTTTTCTCTGTGCACTTTACACTACTTTTATACCTTTGAAAATCTCTGTTGTTGTAAGTGCCAACGCCATCTTCACTCATTCATTTTTCACTTTGTCCAAGTTTCCTCTGTGCTTTGGAAGCTCTTCACCTGCTGCTGCTGGGACACATCCCCATTCCCAGCTCTCTGTGCCATTGCCACAAGCACTGCTTTTGCTCCCTGGGGCTGGCCCCAGCCCTGGCGCTGATCTGCTCCTCCAGTACTGCACTAACCACTGTTGCTTTGTTTTGTAGAGTGACAGTCTTTGCAAGCGTGAAGTGTCTTTCCTCCCTACTTGGTTGTTTCTGCTTTTCCCTCATTCATTCCTGGGTAGTAGCCACAACATGCTAGGTTTGTGACACAGAAAAAGTCCTAGCCTCAGAGAACCTGCCATATCACATTATTTCTATTCCAATTGTTATTTTATCACAGCAGATAATTTTTTTATTCATCTCTTTCTTTCCAACCTGTGTTTCACTGCATAACACACCTTGTGTCTTCTGTCTGTATTTGAAAGAGGATACATCTAAAATAAATCAAATAGCCGTCAGCTTAATAAAACATATATATAATAAAAAACTGTATAAAATTTCCATTTTTTCCTATTGTGTTATGCTACCTATAGCAAATATTTTCAGTTTAGTTGCCTTACATTGGTTCTTGAAATGTATATTTAAGCATCTAAATAAGCAGCATATCAAAGAGAAAGCTCAGTGTCTACAGTTTTGTGGCTATCTAGAAGATCCTCAGATCAAACCTTAGTAGTGGGGTTTTTTTAACAAGGTTTTGGTGCCAGACTGGGCATTTCCAACTCCGTCTGTCCAAAATCCATGAATCATCAAAATACAGAAATTGGCTTAAGAATTTTTAGATTAAAACCAACTTGAATAAGAGCTAGTTCTGTTTTCCACAATTTTTTTTGTTTGCTGATGCTACACGCTTTAAAGTTCCATTTTCAAGATTTTTTTCTTCACAACCAGGAGGGATAGCAAATGCCTTTAGTGCCAAATGAGAACTTCACAGTGCCATGTGAATTCAAGAACTGTGGCTTTTAATATTTTATCGTGCTTGTTTGTAATACTTAAGTCTCCTCCCAGAACTGGAAACAAAGGATTTAACTTTGAAAATTTTAGCATCTGCATCTGATTACATCTTTGTAGGACTTCTTATGGGCCTGAACTTTGAAATAGCTCCATATTACTTAGAACTATGAATCTGCTGAAATAAGGCTCTAGGTCTAATCCTACTTACACAACACAGGTCTTGTGTTTCACAAAAGCAATGTCACAGAAATATGAGCTTTGAGGAGACACTCTTAGCCCATAAATTAGGTTCTTGGCTATAAGGTTTCATCTTTAGCTTGCTAGGTGAGAGTTATTTGGTGTCACTTTCATTTGTGCAGAATTTGGATCTATTCTGTTTCCTGGTGGGATTATAATTTTGCTTTATTCTCTGGTATGTGTGACCCTCTGTAGATGTGGTACACAGCTGCAGCTGTTAAATCTGTGCAAATCAACATAGACTAAAAGTTTGTCTTACTCAGCACTTGATACACTTCAGTGTGTAGTGCCATCTTCAGAGAAAGAAATTGCTGAAACTCTAAGCTGCTTTACATTTATTTTGCTTTAAGACATTACCTCACTGCTTGTCACGTAAATTCAGATGCTTCCTGAATAGTAGAAGTAGTTTAGATGCTTGTATTTCAGAAAGGATATTCCCTTTAAAGACAAAAACCAAAGCAATCTTTTAGGAAATCTCAGAGTTCTGCTTCCCTCCCCTTCAACTATTCTAGCTCCCCTACATCACAACTCTTTCTTCTGCTGCTGTTCCCAGGAATGTATTGCAAAGGTTGCAAAATGCAGGAATTCAACCTGTACCATTAAAATCAATATGGATTGTGACTTTTACGAAAACTTACATTTTACTCGTAAAGCTAGCTTAGCCACTCCTGTTTCCCCTTCCCCATCATTTGCTACATCCCAGGGGAAAAAAACCCCAGTGGAAGTAGGTAAAATCTGTATGCTTATTTATATTTTACTTGCTATCATTTACTTGTATTTCATTCATCCATTTTTCTTTGTTCATTTTGTTTTGTTTATTTATACTTACAATATATAATTTCTTTATTTTTACATTTGAAACCTGGATTAGCTGGTTGACCTATATGACCATGCAGCCTGGCAAGCTGAAAGAGCAGCAGAGAGACAATAATTAAAACCTGGGAGGAGGGCCTCTTTAGTACTGCTGCTGGAAGAGTAACAATGCAGTTGTGACTTCAGCATGTGGTTCCATGGTTTACGTTTTATTTTACTGGGAAGGAGACTAAAGACGTTGCCAGTCCCAGTTTTCCCATAAGCTCCTGCTCTTGAATTGCTCTTTATCTCTTTCTGATATGTGCCAATAAAACTGTGAGGCCGTGCTGTAAAATGGTCAAGGAAATGAGAGAACATGAGGTTTTTAGAGGCTAATTTTTAATGATGAGTTTACAGCGCAGCCTCCCAGACAGTTGTATCAGCAGAACTCAGGGTGACAGTGAATTGTGGCGTGGGGATGCGCGAGCATACAGGAGATGATCTTGGAAGGCAGTTTACAGCCAAAGAAAATGTACCCTAACCCACATCCTGTCTCCCTGCCCAGGTGAATTTGGATCAGTCATCATGTACCTTTAACGCATGAAATTCACTGGTATTAAAAAGCATCTGTTTCTGTAAAGCAGTTAATTAAAATAGTCCTATTTAACTGGTTATGTAAAATAGCTAACCCATCATTTAAACTTCTGGTTGCACATTAAAGGCACTCCTTTGTAGGAGACACATAAAATATATTTCAGTGGCACCACTCAGTATTGCTAATTTTCACAAGCGACGGGAAATTTGAAATGCAGAATTCCCACTTATTTTTGACAGAATGTAGACCCCCAAGTATGTAGGCTCTTTCAAAAATTTTTACCCTTTATTATTTTAATAATAAAAGTTAAAAAGCCCACATGCCACGAGCAGTTGTTTAAAGAGAATGCTTACTGTGTTGGGTGCTTAGTCATAAGGATTTAGCATTAGAAACCTTCCTGTGTCTCTGTGTGTGCGTGTGGCTTTACCACACATAAATTATCCAGCTTTCCTTTTTCCTCCTACGTGCGGAAAAACATACAGATATTCAAAAGATGAGCAAATCATCTGAAACACAAACCCATGCCTTTTATTCTCACTTCAGATTTAGTCTGGAAGATAGCTTCAGAACCAGCCCCAGTAAAAGAACTGCTTTATGCAAAGCAAAAGAAAAGTACAGTTAAAAACTATTGAGCTGTAAAAGCAGTGGAGCTACAACTCCTTAGCATTCAAGCAACTATCTCTAGAAGGGAAGCAGATTATGCGGTATCATATTGCAAAAGGGCTGTTCAACCCTGTTGCACTTACTCAGAGCTACATATTTACTTTTGTCACTGTATAGCAGCGATTGCATTATATCCTTCCTGCCAGGACACTAGGAGAAACAGAAGGTTAAGTGTAAATGGGGGAGGGGAAAAGAAGGAGGGAGAAGCAGCAGGAAAAAGTCTAAAAAGGGAGAAAAGAGCAGCTGAAGAGTAAAGAAAAAATTTCCTCATCAAGGCAGGAAAAGATCCTAAAGAAACAGAGAGAAACAGATCAAGCACTGCACATATGGGATTACTAATGCACTTGTATTTCATCCCTGATATGACTGAAACCAAGATAGTTTGGTCATAAGAAAATAGATCCATTTTATTAAGCGTACATAAAAGTGGGAGGCACAGAGTCTGGCACCAGCATAGCCTAAAGGAATTTCCATGATTTGTGCCATGAATGCTGAATGGGAGACTTGTAAAAAGCACCTTTCTCTTAAGGACAGCTTGCTGGAATTTGTAAATATAGCCAAAAAAACAACAGACCAACCCTGAAGTAAAATAGTACAAAGTGATGGAAATACCAAAGGCCCTTACACCAGATATAAAAACCTGTAAACAAACACATTTGATTGAGGGGAGCTCAAGCAATCCAGAGGTCACTTGGACTTATGGATTTGGGGGGGGGGTCTCAACATGTTGGTGAGCAGCAGAAATGGCAGAAGATAATGAGGTCTGGTTTCATAGTTCAGAGTTTCTAGAAGTCACGCTTTCATGGGTAGGGGCTGTTGGGGGAACAGGTCTGACAGAATGCATCCAAACTGGCCTCCTTACAATCACTGCCACTTTCGCCAAGGCAAGTCATGGCATCTTTCTAGTAATTTCGGCATACATCAGACCAGGCACTGTCATCAGGTTTGACAACCAGACCTCTTGTGTTTCACTCATTTTATGGAGGACCCATCATCCTAATATTCCCTGGCCATCACTCTCCTCTTGAGGTGCTTCTACAGTGCTGTGCCTCAGCTTCTCTCGGTGTTCCAGTAAAAGGGTCAGCCTGATCAGTGGGAGAGGTAGCTGCCTTGCAGCCAGCGTTGGTCCCTTGTGTGGCAGGGCTCCAGCCAAAGGCACCTGGCCCTGTTTCCACCCTCCTGTGAGGCTCAGCTGCTGTCGAGCCCTCAGCCATGGCCCAGCACACAGCCCTGCAGGGCAGGAGTGCGCTCCACCTCCTTGCACGGTCCCATGGGCCAGCCTTCTTGCCTCTCCTATTGTGTGAGCCCATGCCAGAGGTCTGGACAATGTAAAAACTATTTTCCTTTGCTGCAGAAAGAGCTAGAAGGAATATTCAACTCATTAACAGAATGTCTTGGCTTGAGTAGAAGTGGCATTTTTCTCAAAAATGTGTTAGCTAACTCATTTTAACTACTATATTATATATTCTGGTGCAGGCTTAGCAAGTAATGTTTTAATATGTCTTATGAAGTGTACATGAGTCCTAGGAGTGAGCCAACTAAACCATATTAAAGTACAATTTATCCTGTCAATAACAGGAATCTACAACCTCTTAGTTAACACACCTGAGAAAAGAGAAAGAAAACAAACCCCTTTTTATTCCCATCCAACAGCATCTCTAGCACTGAAATAGGTCGTGGATCTCAAGATGGTCTCAACATGGGAAACAGTGACAGGCAGCCAAATGGGTACACTAAGTTACAACTGTCTCTAAAAATACTGGTTTATAACAGCACAGAAGCCTTTTGAGTCTGGCTCTTCCAAATTAGCTGTATGAAAGGATTGGGAATCTCCTCAGTTGATGGGACAAGCTTTAAAAAAAACCCTGGGCTCTTGCTAGACTTTGATGGAAAGCATGATAATAATAATCCATAATAATCCAGAGGGTACTGAACTGATGAGAAGGAGAGAGACAGAGTGGGACTGCTCTGGCAGTGAAAATAAAAACAGCTCCACTGAACCCAGCCAAATTTAGTCCAGGGCAATGAAGAATAGCATCCTGGAGCTGTGGTGCTATAATCAGTTGGATAACAAGATCTTCCACTGTCTCTGCAAGATAAATATTAACTGGAGAAAGAAACTCAGAGAATCATTGCGGTTGGAAAAGGCCTCTAAGATTGTTGAGTCCAACCATTAACCCAGCACTGCCAAGTTCACTACTAAACCACGTCCATAAGTGCCCCTCCTGCACATCTTTTAAATACCTTCATGGATGGTAACTCAACATCTTGACTGGGCAGCCTGTTCCAATGCCTGACCACTCTTTCCATGAAAAAACATTTCCTAATATTGAATCTAAACCTCCCCTGATACAACTTCAGCCATTTTCTCTCGTCTTGTCTCTTGTTACCTGGCAGAAAAGGCCAACCCCCACCTGGCTACACCCTCCTTTAAGGTAGTTTTAGAGAGCAGTAGGGTCTCTCCTAAGCCTTCTTTTCTCCAGGCTAAAGAGCCCCAGGTCCACCATTTGCTTCTTGTAAGGCTTGTGCTCCGAGCCTTTACCAGCTTCATTGCCCTTCTCTGGACACACTCCAGGGGCCAAAACTGAACATTGGATTCAAGGTGCAGCCTTACCAGTGCTGAGTAAAGGGGACTCTCCCAACTCTCCCTAACTCTGCTGTGCTCTCATTTGCTGCAGGGATAGCAAGCTTGTTGATCATCGCAGAGCTGTGGGTATCTCTATCAGATGTGCTGTAATTCCTGGGAAGATAGGATTACTGGCTCCAGTCCTCTGAATTTGTGTTCTTCCACATCAAATTACTCTTTTCCATCACACTGGGACAGCACCCACTATTGACCAGTGTTAGTCTTCTCCATATATTTATATACCATACGAAGCATGCATCTTACATAACTAAAAGATCTTACAGTATAACCTAGGCTTAGCATAGAAACAGATCACAATAAACAATGGTAGGAAAGAGGAAGAATGAAGGGAAGAATGAGAAACCATGATGAATATTCTATACACATCAACCTTTACTTCCTTTTGTTATAAGTGCTTTATTTAAACAATAGTCAAGGACCAAAAACTTGAAAGTTTATGAATATTAAGCTTGCCTATAGAGTATCAGCAGACTAAGGAATTATCCTAAGGCTGGATATGCAAAGCAGGAGCAGTGTGTTTACTAAGAAAGCCTACCTAGTTTCTGGCTTGTAACTGTCACCTGTAAAAAGTCACCTCACTTGCCCCTCCTAAGCAGCAAGCAAGCAGGGATTAAATCCTTTGGCCACATTTCTCCTTGTTCCACATCTCAGGTGCTTATTTTTAAGTGGGTGAAACCCTACTCCGTGTACCATGTTTGTATTGGCATGAAATGATAGTAAAAGATAGTGAGTTCCAGTAAGCAGCTGCCTTAATGCAGTTTAAAGAAAGAAAATCCCAGCTTCCTTCTTTGCTAAAGCACAGTAAGTGAATGGAGAACCTCAGGCACATGCAGGTGAGAGAAGAGGAACAGGTAGTGTTGCTGACAGGAGATGCCAAATGGGATGCCAAGGAGACATAGAAAAGATGGTCATAGCACAGTGTCCAAATCTTCAGCTAAGGGAAAGGTCATGGAAAAATCACTCTAAGAAGAAACTATTGGAAATTACTTATAAGGTATAGACAAAAACTCTGTATGGATGTTCCCAGATCCAGATCCTTTGACCAGACTGACAAAAAGTGGCCCTTTAAGAATGGTGTTATCAAGACCCTACAATAATCCCAGCTTTGCCAATGGGGGAGGGAGTGCAGGTCCCTCACTGTTGCTTCCTCCTCCTCTGTCCCTGATTGATCAGAACTTACATGCTCTGTGGTGCACACCAACCTGGAAAGTTCATCCAGTATTACACCCTCATATTTTTCCAGGAACTTATCTGAAGTGGGAGACTGTTAAGAAACTACTGTAGCAAGGAACCACAACAAAGCAGAGAACAGGAGAGAGATGGCTGACAGAGAAGGAAGTGGCAAGCATACTGTCCCTGGCCATCCGGGGAGTTCCTTGGAGCAACACCGTAGGAAGTGACAGGCACTCTGCCCTTGGCTGGATTTGCATCTGCTTTTCCATTTGACTCAGGTATTGGAAAGCACAAATTATTTTGATTTGATTTTTATCTTCACTCAGTATTTAGGATTGAAACCTAGTTTTCTCAGGCCATGGTATATTTGCTTTCTGTTTGCCTCAAGGGCAGCGATTTGACCCTGATGAGTCATGTGGGATATATGAAACAGCCGGCCCACAAGTGGAGTTAGGCTCCCTGTCCAGTCATCCCTGGCAAGCGCTTCTGGCTCATCCCATTGCCCATACTTGATTCAGTTTCACCACCTGCAGTCAGTAACTGTACTTATGGATCTTCCCATCCAAAGGATAACGTCAGGTTTATGCGTTTACCATTTCCATAGTGACTTGGTAAATGCAGAGTTCCATCAACTCTCCCTGCTCTCCCCTACACTCTGGAAAGCAGGAGTCCTGAGGAAGATTTATCCTGAAGAAATAAAAACATGGGTTACTGTTACCAGTGTAGTGGTGATTGTACACAATAATTGTCGCAGCAGAAATTTCCTGGGTTGCTATTGTAATAGCATCACCCCGGCAGTCAGCAATGTGCACTTTGGCAAGCTGCAACTTCATACATTCACCTCCTAGTCAGCCCTCCTGCCACAAGGTCCTGACCTCAGTTATGCCAAAGGAAGCCAGAGAAGTGCCAGGATTGGGCTGATGTGTGACGTGGTGCATGCGGTGCGTGCCCAGCAAGCACAGCAAATGAGGACAGCTCCATGCCTGAGCAGGCTCTGGGTGAAGGGAAAGGCTTGGGCTTGCTGTGGTGGATGCTACTCCAGCAACAGGCAAAGACAGGGACTCTGTACAGACGCTGTCAGCCTCGTCTCCTTCCTCATTGCAGGTGATTCCTACACACAGTAGGTCTTTCCAGGGCTAGGCAGATACCTGTGGATTGGCTTGGTTTTGTTTGCTTTATCTAATTACCCCCAAGCAGCTCGTTCAATACAGGGGGAAGACGTAGTCTTATACTAATGGAGTGTTTTCTGGGCAGTATAAATTTTCTTGCTTAGCTGGAATTTAATGAAATTCTGAAATTAATCTCTTTGTATAATTCATTTTTAAAGGTAACCCTCATTGTATTGTGTTGGCAAAACTAGGACTGTTTGATAATATTTAGTAAAGATATTAAAAGCAAGAAAAATATCTTTCTTCTGTTCAAAAATATTTCTAAATAATGTGACCAGACTCAATGTGTGGGAGGTGCCACCTGGCAATTTATGAAAGAAGGAAGTCAGACTTGGTCGTTTTCCATTACAGAAACTTTTGGCAAGGTATACAATTCTAAGTGTTTTATAAAACACTGTTTTTTTAGCTTGCTTTGGTAAAATTGATTTAGTTAAATCAGTTGATTTAGCATCTGGTCCAGTAAAAAAGTCTAATCCAACAGCATGTCAGGTAATGCTGACTTTGGTATCTAGTGTTCCTATCTAATACTGCAGAGAATATACATGCTTAAAATCAGCGTCTGTCACAAGATAATTTGTTCTCATGGCACCTCTTTTATTATCAGCCAATATCACATGAAAGTGGCCAGGATAATTACTAATAGTCACAAACTCACCTGTCACCAAGGTACCCTTAATGCAGCTGAGAGGGACTGAATCAGAGATAGCTTAAGCCACCTTCTCTTTTCCTTTGCATTCTCAGGCTGCTTAGGGACTTTTTTCATCCCTGCATAGTTTAAAGCCTTCTCTTCCTTTGGATCAAGAGGAAAGAGGAAATGGCTTGAAATTCTTCCAGCACAAAATGTCTTCTGCCCTCTGGTTGAACAGCCTTAAGACACCTTAGAATCCACTATGCCACACTTCAACACCTACAAAGGGAAACCTGAGCAGTGTATTTTACTACACTGTCTTATCAGAGACACACTAGAAGAAACACAGTTACATGGAAATGTTTTGTAAATATGACTGTCATAAACAGTCATCACCATGCACCAGCTTGGCCTGAGTCAATCAAAATACTACAAAATCCCAACAATGCCTAAGGAGGACCTATCCACTGACCTCATCTCTGGAGGGTGGATGGGAGGTGACTATCCCACAGCTAGTGAAGTGCAGCCTGTGGCTGATGCCCTCATTCCTAGGACAGGGAACAAATGGAAAGACCTGTGTGACCAGAAGAGAAGTCCCAGCTGCCCATTTCTCTCCGAGAGCCAGAGGATGGGTCTGGGTTGAAAGTGTGAGTGCAGTAACATATGTGGTTCACAAGAGGCTTCCTGACACTATCTCGTTCAGTCTTATCCTCAGAATGTGGAAAATACATAGCTTGGGACTTAAGGCTGGTACTAAGAGGCAGGATCCACTTTGGCCTCGCTGAACATGAGTCCTCAGAATGAGACTCCAAATTTGCCTAGGAGGTAACAAGGGAATCAGCTGAAGTTCATGAAGTGTTCAGACTGAATCATTCCTGTATGAACTGGGGCCACCATCTCACCATTAGCAATCTTTCATCCTTAGTTCTGAATCAGCTGGATGCATATAGGTAGAATGTTGTTGATGTGTGAAAAATGTCTTCAAATAAACTTGGCTTTGGAGGCTCTGGGCACTGGCAGAAGAGTCCAAATCATTAACTTAGTCTGTCAGATTCTGTACCAGGTCTTCCAGGTCTCCTAAAGCTCAGTGCTGGTCGAGCCCTCCTTCTGCAGATCTGCAGTTTCCTTCCATTCAGGAGCTGCTGTTGTTGCTGTCATACTGTCTCTGTGAACACAGCACCTCAGAAAAATTAAAGACACTAAGAAAGTTTATCATCACATTTGCATATAAGTATAAATGTTAGCTATAAAGCTGCATTAGTGGTGAAGGGTTTGGAGCACAACTGTTACGAGGAGAGGCTGAGGGAGAAAAGGAGGCTCAGGGGAGACCTCACTGCTCTCTACAACTGCCTGAAAGGAGGAAATGGCCTTAACTTGCACCAGTGGGAGGTTTAGATTGGATATTAGGTAAAACTTCTTCACTGAAAGAGTTGTCAAGCACTGGAACAGGCTGCCCAGGGAAGTGATGCAGTCACCATCCCTGGAGGTGTTTAAAAGATGTGTAGATGTAGCATTCGGGGACACGGTTTAGTGGTGGACTTGGCAGTGCTGGGTTAATGGTTGGACTTGATTATCTTAGAGATCTTTTCTAACTTAAATTATTCTATGATTTAAGCTGAAACAATCAGGCATAACAAAAGCTCTTTTTTCACTTTTTTTTTTGTAATTCACAAAGCTTGTCTGAAAGATTAGTTGCTAGACCAGCAATTACCACAGTTAACAGAAGTAAGTGGGAGTGATTTTTCTTCCATAATGCAGATGTATTCAAGTTTTGTAGATGACTCTCTTGCAAGTGGCATTGTCTGTTTCTTGCAATGTCCTCCCTTAAAGAGAAAGCATCATTCTCCAGGCTGCATTTACCAAGATGCGTGGCTTGGATGTATCTTATAATATGAAAATGACATAATTACTTTGCTTCTAGCAAAGTCTATGGACAAAGTGACCCAAAGTCTTCTACTTTCAGGAGTAAAAATAGGTTTACATTATTTCTACTGTCCTTGGTTTGACAAAATGCCATATGCCTCCAGTCACTGTAAAGCTTATTAGAATAAGGATAAAAATTGAACCCAGAACACAGTTGACTAAGCCAGTCTCTAACTAGGAAGTTTCATTTCTAATAAATCCATTGAGATTTTTTCTTTTTTTAATTCAGCAGTATAGTCATAATCACTAGAAGTGATAAACCAAGTTGAATAATTTTAACAAAAATTTTAAAAATCTTGCATAACTTTGTATTTTTATCTTCCGTTCTATTTTCCAGACCCATGAGGAAGGTGCCAAGTAAAATCCTGGCGTTGAGTTGATTGCAAAGTTGACCCACAACTTAGCCTGAGGTTGTAATACTGGTTTATAATCTGCTTGATCCAATTCATCCTCCTTTAAAGTTGAAGACAAATGATGGCCTAGTGGCTAAGGCACAGAATGAGAGCATCTAGATTTAGTGCTCTGCTTTGCCATGGTCCAGAGAAAGCCACGTGGTCAAAAAGCCTTTGAGAGATTTCACTCCTCTTTTTGCAACTTCTCCATTCATTTCCAAAACACAGGTCAGATATCTCAGAAGACTTCAATATTGAGATTTTAGCAGCAGTTCATCCCCTCAGAGAGGAAGGATTATAACTTCTCCCTCTCTCACAATAAGGAATTCATAAATCTGTGGAACACTAGTAGATTGCAATGATGGGCTCAGAGTGATCATTCTTCAGGCAAAAATTAGGCAGAAACTGGTATGAGTAAATAAGATTATTTATACAAAAAGCCATGGAAACATAGCTGGAATCTCAAAAACCTGTTTTCCACAGATGTGGAAATAATCCACAGAAGCATTTTAGTAGTGAGCATTGCTTTCATGTCTATGTAAAAATTTTCCCTCATCTGCAACAGCATGTATACATCTTACAGGTCCTTTCCAACCAAAGTGATTCTATGAGTTTGGCTTTTTCATACGGCTGTCCCAGAGGTAACTCCATTTCAGCAATTCCAAGTGAGCAGCACCGGAGGAGCCGTCTGAACCTGGCGGCCAACCATTACACGAACATGCAGCAACAAAGCACGTGGGGTAGATGTCTTCTGTTTAAATTTGCAGATAATTGCCTCATCCGCTTACCTGGAGTCTACCAGCTGTAAGTATTTTGCGTTCCTTGGGGTAAAAGGTAGAGCATGAATTCCAGCCTTAGCCCAGCTCTCGTGGATAGTGCTCTAAGAATAGCACAATGCAGCTCCCACCATGTTGCTGCTGCCAACCAGCATCAGGCATCACACAGAGTTCACTAGTCAGTTTAAAGACAAGTCTTCTAACCTGAAGTGTAGTTTAAAAAACTGTTCCCCAGTGTTCTTGGCTTCAGATGGAGATAATTTAGAAGTAAAGTATACTCCAGTAGTAAAGACGGGCCATTTTCAAAAGAGCTTTACAGAATATAGCAGAAATGATCTGCAGGTGTATATATATTTTAGCTTTTTTTATGAGGTGTATATATATATATATATTTTGGCTTTTTAATGATGTATGCCTTTAAAATGGACAGGGACAGGGACTCCCTCCAATAAGAACTTATTGCAATCACTATTTATACTTTTAGCGATATTGGAAAGTAAAATCTTAATACTGTGCTGTTTAATATCATGATAAACCAGAAAAAAAACATAATAATTCTCAAAATTCTCATAAATTCTCTAATAATAATTCTCATAATAAAAAAATCGAACAAAATTATAATAATAATAATATTTCCAGATAACTAATTGCATATTGCTGTCTGCTAAATGTTCTTCCATCTGTGTATACATATTTGACCTCACAGTAAAACATAATAACCACACATGTCTTTTCTGTGCTTCTCCGATACGAACAGCAGTCCTGAGTCCTGTGGGTTGCATTTTGAATACCTGTTTCAAAAAGAAAAACAATTCATACTTCCTTTGTTGACACACTGCACAAGTTAGATGACAAGACTAGAATTATTCCCTGCCAATATATTTTCAGTTTATAAAATTGATGAAGATACAGAAGGGAAATAATTATGGCCATAACTGCATGATATAATTTAGTGTAAACAGTAAAATGAGCTTCTTATTTGCAGCTTCCCATGGGACATGAGTATAGACAGGGAAGTTCCTCTTGTTTCTAAAGTAGAAAATGAGAAAGGAGGGATGGAGGGACACCAGTTACTAATCTGCAGAGCAGCCACTAAGATAAAAACAGATGGAGACCTGGCTCAGAGGACTGGTAATAGGATATGGTACATTTTCCTTCTAAGTTGCTGACTTTAATCAAATTCAGGTTGTTAGCTACTGAAAATTGTGGTGTTACCATTCGATGTGTGTTCAGTGGTCTTTATCAAAAGGGCTGTTTGTTGCAGCCCAGTTTCTTGTAGTTCCAGGACCACTTGAAGTGGCACCTCCGGGTTATTCAAGCAGAGACACTAGGATTTGGGTACAGAGAATAAAATTCCCACCTAAACTAAATCTCAATCTCCCAGGAAGATGAGGAGATGGAGTAGAGCTTCCACCACACTGCTGACTTTGCTACACCTGTTTTGTGGCCAGACAGGAGTTGTTTTCAGCTACAGACTCCCAGTACCTTTTACTGATATATCTTCTAATACATATATTATATATATATAAGTGGCATTCTCTGATGAAGATGCATAATTTATTCCCTTCCTAATGTAAGAACTGCTTCCTAGGCACTGCAATGTCCCTTCCCTACCATTCCCTCTATTTTCTTCCCAGTCTTTCACTTTTCCCCTATGTTTTTCTGGTCTATTGACACACTGTTTATTTAAAGCAATCAATAGAGAGTATGAATTAACATCTTTTCTTCTGCCATTAAAATTATCTAGGTTTTGTCTTGCGCACTGTTCTTTTTCTTTGTTTCACTTCATCCTGCCATCCTTTCCCCTACTGAACTTAAAGTTTTAGGTTTCATCAGGAGGGCTGTGGGCAGAGATGGTTGTTCAGAGGTCGCCCTGGTGTCTGCAGACCAGCTGGGATAGGCAGGCCCTCACTGGGATAGGCAGGCACTCTACCAAGCCCCACTGGGGGCCAGTCTGTGCCTTGGGGACATTGCTCTCTAAAGTGGCAAGCCTAAAACGTGCAGAGAAATGCTTCTATCTGCATGAAAAACACCACAGGAATGAAGAGCTCAATCTGATCATTGCAGTAGTTTATTTTGAGTAATAGTGACCCTGTATGTTAAAATTCCTTAGGTGATTCTTCTTCCAACACATTTTGAGGTGTCTTTTTTTTTTTCTCCCCAGGGCTTTGGAATAAAGAAAGCATATTCACCTCATGCCAGGTTGGGGTCTCAAGCCTGGTGCGTGGCAAGTACCCTAATCTCACCTCAAAGACCAGCATGCTGAGTAAGTCAAAGAAGGTGCTCAGAATACCTGAGAAATAAATCGTAATTGTCATCCAGTTCAACAAAGACAATTTTTCATTTCCTAAGTGACTTGGTCTTTTGAAGAGATACATCATAAAAGGAGAGCAAAGGTAAAACCCTTTAGTCTCTTCTTGGTGATGAATCTATACCTGCCAAGATGCAGACTAACTGGAAAAGCACAAAAAACTAGATTCCCCCCTCTACCTTTTCATTTTTTTAAATAACTTTAAAGTTTTAGAGTTGAAGAAAAAATAGTTTAATGCCTCATTGTCTCTCTTTCCCATCTCTCACTCCTATCCATTGTTTTTAAACATGCTATAAAGTTAATCCAAGAATTCACTAGTGATTTAAATTCTTATAATAGCTACTAATAATTACCATTCTGCTACTATTCAGGAATTTCATCTATTTATCTCAGTGATAGAATAGGCAGAAACACATAAAGTAAACAGAGAGTCAAGTCTGATTAGAGAAGCAGGCATTGAGTTTCATTTCCCAAGGACATTACATTTGTAAAATTAGTATCTGAGAAAGATTTGAAATGTCTTCAAACTGGGAAACTAATAAGAGATTTTTTTTTTCGTATTTTTTTGTAGAGTTAATACTTCTGGAAATGAATTATTCAACATTTCTTTAATGCTTCAAAAGATAAAGAATATCCTTTTAGCTTTGCAGATGTGGGACAGCAGAATATCTACTTCTATAGAAATAAAAATGTACCTACTTTCTTACTGTTTTCCACAATCTGTGTGACACCTGCATATCAGATAAAAATTCCTTCAGGTATGCATTTTGATATGCAAAGATTGCTAATTGTCTTTGTAAGAGATATTGTATCATTATGCAGGATATAATAGAAAATACAAGACTTTCTACAGCATTTTAAAACTACCTGGGAAATGTAATAAATGAACTTAAATACAACATTATAAAAGACTATGTTTTTTCCACACATCAATTAAAACACTAGGGAAAGGGTTCAATTTTTCATTGCTTCCTGTAGCTTTTTTACAGTAATTTTCTGCAGAAGACTTGTTTTCTAAGAGCTTAATTTTTAAAAATTTTCTCATGTTTTAATATTGATTTAATATTTAGCCTAACTAAAGGTAGGCTAAAAATAGTTGATAAATTTCTAATTATCATTACTTCAGACAGTATGATGGCACAGATTTAGTACTCATACCCTCTGGATTAAGTATGAAGACTTGGATCTCAAAGAATGTGTACAGCTGGTAACAGGGAATCAAGAAGGCAATATACTGTAAAGGCTAACGCAAGAAACAGAAAAAGAACTGCATAATGACTGTGGTTTTACTTAGCAAAGATGTGTGCAAACAGTTGCTGTTGGCTTTTACTTTGAATACCTGTTGTGGGTGTGTTGGAAGCTTTGGATGTTTCTCTAAAAATCAAAGCAAAACAGAGTTTATATTTGGTGAAGTTGAGTTATGGTCTCAGTTTTGCTCTGAAAAGCAAATTATCACGCATTATGCATTATGTCAGTGTAAATATGTATTGGCTTAGATGAATTTGAGGGACCCTTTTTATGTATCTAGTCTGAATTTCAAGGTTGTAGTGAAAAAACAAACCAAGGTACTCTGAAGCATCACAACCAAGGGATCTGCTTGCCCATTGACTCTAAATATGCCCTTATGATATATACAAGTTCTAAATCTTCCTGTACATGTGCAGCCAAGATAGAGATAGAGATAAATGCAATGCTTTCTGCTTCTCAGAGGCATGGACTTTACTTGGGTGTATATTGAGCTTTCCAGATGAAAGTCGCTGCAGACATGAGGAGCAAAAGTCATTGAGCGGAAGGCAAGGCCCACAAGCCTGGGGTGCTCCCAGCTCTGCCTCTGATTCACCTCCTGGCCCCAAATTAGTAGCTTTGCATCCTCAGATATTTTTCTTAACTGTTTAATGAGCATTTCTGATATTTGACTACATATTAGAGGTGCCTCAAGGTCACAGTACGGAAGCACTAAGTTTTACTGGTGCCAAGTTTTTATTGCAAAGTCTTCTCTTGAACACTAAACAGTGCTCAACGAACTCCTGGTAGAACAGGGCTAGCGAGAAAGGCAGGAATAGGACACCTGGAATACTAAATAGATATGATGAATTAAGGGGAAATTTAGATTAAAACTGAGCTAAAGAAGGAAAACCATAAAAGAGGAAGGGAAAGGAACTGAGATAAAGGGGTCAGTAGAAATGGGAACAGGAAATGAAAACCACACCTCACATCTTGCAAAGTGTAATCCTTTCAGGATGATGTTATCCATACACTATTATCATGGATCCACTGTTGGAAATAGAGTACATCCTTGCGGTAGGCACCTACCCAAAGAAAATCACAAGTACCTCATCATCTTATTGATGCTTTGCCATTACCTTCAGCAAGTGAGATGCAGGGGAGACACTTCAGGTCAGACACTGATGGAGCTGAAATCCCACTTGCAACAACCAGTGGGAAACCAATATGAAAAACTTCGCATTGGCATGGCCTGTTTCTGTGGATCACTAAAGGTTTGAATTGTGACTTTTTAAAAAATGGAACAACAAATTTGGGTTTCACAGTACATTTTTGTATAGTTTTAAACTTGGTACTGGTTCATGCTAATTAGGCTCAGATCCTTGCCTATAGGATACTCACCTTGCAGGTGAAATCAACAATAACTGATTAGAATATAAAAATAAAAAATTCATATTCTGACCCCATAATTTTCCCCAGAGTGAAACAATAATACTATGCTTTGCTACAGCCTAAATCAGATTAGCATTTCCTATTCCACCAAATTATATGGTTTACAGAGCTATCATCAAGATGGAGAAGTATATGTAAACTGGCTATCAGGCACAGAATAAACCATATTTTGTCTTCCAGTAAACACTTAAGCCTCAAACCATCCGATTATCACCAACAGGGAAAAATGTGAAGTTCTTGACAAGTCAGTAAAAGCATCTGGCAAAGGATGGAGATTTTTAATTTTTAATTTAAAGACCAACTATCATTCTTACTAAAAATATCTCAAAACAATCAGGTGATCTTCAACACTCCAGATGGGTTAAAATTTTCCACAGAAAGCTTTTACCAGTCTGCAGTAATCTGTCATGACTCTGCTCAATATGAATAGTGTGGATGAAAAATGTGTGGTTTATTGGTTCACATACAAAATGTGTAAATAAGGAAGCAGAGAAGAATGTGTGGGTATGTGTTTTTATCAAACTTTTTTTGCTCATACACAAAGATTATGGTCTTGAATATAGCATGTAGCCCTAGTGAAGTAAATTGTCTAGGGTTCATTTCCTAGGACCTCAGTGACTTACTCATTTCCTACCTTTGCCTATGTAGTGTCCAGAACTGCCTCTTTATCCGTTTGAGTACCACACTAAGAGGAAATTAATATTTGGTATTTTCAGCAATCTCAGATGAGGAAGAATGTCATTTCTCCTCAGTCTTTAATTGCACACAAGTCAAGATCTGCTTTCATGAAAATAATAGTGACTAAACCAAGGTCTCAGTCACTTTTTTGTCTCAAAGTCTCCCTTTCCTTTTATAGGAATATCACAGAATATCTCCAGCTGGAAAGGACCCTTCTTCTATCCTGAATTTAAAACTGTACGTCCATACACCTAAGAAATACTTTTTATTCAATCCTATCCATCTAGTTCATTTCCATTGTTTCAGACAATCTTGAAGATAATGCTTGTCTCCGCATTAATTTAATTGACAAATCATTAGAATGACATATGTTAATTTTAAAGTAAGGAATATGAACTAGGTGCATTTTTAACTTAGCTTACACATCAAGAATGTGCCACACTAAGAAAGGCTTTCTTAGATCTCAGAGAGAATTTTTAAACCTTAGATGCCTAAAACTGTATTTCGGCCTGGAAAGAAAGACCTGAGGACCTCTTACTTCTGTTACTTTAACTCAAGACAGTGAGGCCATCCAAGATGTAGGCTAATTCTATTTGGATGTCCAAAAGCTGGTTTAGGAGGGGAGCATTCAGCATCCTGGGCACAGCTGTGTTAGCAAGGCCTGTAAGACAATGGAAGGAGAATTGTGGTGTCTCTTACAGCTTTGGGGAAATCACAGCCTGCAGCAGCCCACGGCACCAAGTACATGCTGGAGGGCTGTGTGTCAGTAGCAGAGGCTGAGCTTTAGTGTGTCGAGGATGAGGATAAGGAGCCTCATGTAAAAGCAGATTTTTGCTGGGTAAAAGGGATGATGTCTTCCTTAATGAGAGTGCACCTTCATGGTTCTCAAGGGAGTTCATAAAGCCTTGATCGCAAGCTAACAAATCCAGGTGTCTTTCCCCTGTGAATCAGGTTCTTAGAAGGGAAAATTCACTTTATCTGCCTAAATACTTCATTCAATATCATGTGTTCTTAGGAATGCTTGTTCCCTGCCCACTCCCTGCCTGCCTCTTACTCTGCACACTGGATTTAAGGACAGGGTGCTTATGCCCCTTAAGACAATAGGAGTTAAGCACTGAGACACCTGCCAGATCCTATCCTTCTGTCTCCTGACTTGCACAGGCAACTGAACACCACAAATGCCTTTCCCTGCCACACATGGTGCAATGCCAGGGAAGGCAGGTGGAATATTTTGAGTGATCTTTACCCATTGACTTCCCTTCACTGAAAGGCATCACACTTGACATCATTTCAGCACTGGACAGGCTTTTACTTCATATGAACTTTTAAATGTCTGGTCTCCTCTTAATTATAAAGGACTAGTGCAGTAATCAAAGCAAAGGGGAGGGAAAAGAGTTAAGAGAGAGGTGTCATTAAGGCTTACTAGGATTTGAGATTTGACCTCTCTTTTTAATTTAAAAAACCCAAGCCAAAGAGTGTGACAGAGAGTGAAAACAGGCTTGTACCTAAAGCTGCTTGAAGGATGTACTAGGAAAATAGCCAAAAAAAAGTCTTCCATTCCCTAGCTATGCCTTTCTGAGTGACCTTTACTAACACCTGTTTGCAGTCCCCAGGTCAGATCCCTGGCACTGACAGATAGACTTTCATGGTGTACATCCTGATGCACAGCAGAAAAGGAGGTGGAGAGAGACAGGAAAATCTATGGCCACTGCCCGTCACTGCAGAAGAAATCTCCATATAAATTATGGCTATAACCTTGGGAAAGTTTTGCATTTGTTGTCACAAAGGGTTAGGTATTTTTTAAATAAATAGGAATTAAGCACATGTATCTTTTAATATTGTAAGAATTCAGTACATATGTCGCAATGACATGAAAGTGAGAATACTGGCAACTTTTTTCTGTGTGTTAGAATTCCACCTGCACACAGAACAATAGCAAGCCCATATCCTCTAATATCTGCTCAGGAAAGGGTGATGATGTTATGAATCATGATGGGTACTCAGACCCTGTCTGCTTACTCACACTGAAATCCACTTCATCCACAGTTTGAAGAGGTGTCTACATAATGGATTGTGTAATTTCTGCTATTTCTTGGGTTTGTGGGAGCTAGAATGCCTTTGGAAATCATCTTTGTTACACAATATACCAATCATAGGAAGGTCTGAAAATGAACACTTTATGATCTGGACTGTATTAATATTAAATAGTTACATATTTTTCAATGAATATAAATATCTTAATAATATTTTTCTTACCAGAGAAAGTAAATAGATGTATCTTCATTTACACTTTTCTGTGAATTTTTAGGGAAATTACCAAGTGTGAGAGACTTCAGTTTTGTATTTCTTACACAAAAAACCCCAACACAACAAACGAACAAGCTGCATGAGGTCAGTGAGGATTCTTCCTGTTGCTCCATCCATTCTCTTCACTGTCAGTGATATAACAGAAGGAGCTTGTAGGAATATGCTTTGTAAGTGGGACTTTTTTCTAATAGTTAAGGTCGTGGAACAAGTTGAAAAGCATGAAATTCTGCTGCATAAATTATCATTAACAATGTGGTTTATTTTTTTTTGGCAGCTGAAATTTTAATGAAATGTTCTGCTGGAATTCTGAGGTTCAGTCAAGTTTTAACAAGCTACTGCTAGGAGATTGCATTATTTTTTATGCATTTGTTATTAAAATTCTTGATAAATGTTGCAAAGATTCTACCTGTGAGCTGTTTTTCACTCTCTAGCTGATATTAAATACTTGCCACCAGAGCTGCATTTTTGATGGTGATTTGTCACATGGTATTATTTCTGCTCCTAGAGTGAATGAATGCAACCTTCATCAGGTTCCTTTTCTGAAGCCTCACAAGAAATACATTTCAAAATGGAAGTCATCAGTATGTATGTGCATAAAATTTTCCATAAAGATATACTGGTACTATTTTCTTGCATGAATGTTTCTGACAAGAGGATGCCACGGCTTTCAGCATGGGTGAAATGGATACATATTTTAATACTGAGCAAAATTTAATAGAAAAAGTTTGTGGCTTTCACCCCACTACGTTTTGTTCTAGTCAACATTTGTGCAGAAAAACCTACTCAGGAGCCCAAGAAAAGCCCAAAGACAAAGTTCATGTGACTCCTGTGGCCTTTGGCCCAGCCACCCAGGATGGGAAGATGGGAATTCTGGGGGCTCTGGGATGCTGCTCCTCAGAGCCTATGAAGGTACAGTTTTAGATCTGAAGGGGAAAAAACTGTGTTTTTCTAACTTTTCTCTGGAACACCTTCTAACATCTTAAGCTGACAGGTTCCCAGCTTGCTTCCAATCCTGGTTTACAGTTGTTCTTTAGGGGTTAAACGAACTGCAGTGCATTTCTTGCATGCAGTGCTGCTTTCTTTAAAGCATCAGGAAGTCAGTATGGTGGCATTGGGCAGCTTCCAGGTGTGCCAACCTGACTCCAGGCCCCCCAGCCAACTGCTGTAATGGGAGATGCTTGCACATCAGTGGCTTTGTGCATCCATTAGCCTAAAAGGCGTGCAGAAAGGTGGGTCAGTGATTATGTGAACACGGGCTGACCCACCCTTTCTGCTGGTTCCTCTGAGTTTTACCCTTCTTCGAGCTTTTCTGGTGATTCTGTGCAGTCAATCTTAGACCACTGAGCTCAACCCTCAGCACGGTCTTGCAGGTGTGGATGAAGGTGTTTGGCAGTAAAACTTGTAGAAAGGGACTACCGTGCAAAGAAATCTCCCCAGTGGTTCTTCCCATATCACATAAATGGCCATGCGAGCTTTAACCGTCCTGGGAGCCCAGAAGGAAGGTGATTGGTGCTCTCCGTGACCCCAGTCACCCTTTCACACTACAGCTTCCGTGAAAAATCAGCTTCTACCAAGATGGCTGTTCCCTGGATGGACTCCTGGGAGAGCCGACCACAGTCACAGAGGTAGCTGCCTGTGAGTCATTTCTCCTGCCTGTCATTCCAGGTGGACCCAGGGGGTTTCTGTGTTATCCTAGGAGGGTGGCTGGCTGGCCAGGGGAGCCTGACTGAGAAAGGAGGGTGGAAAAGCCTGCAGCATCCTTCCACATGAGGATCTGCTGCTAATATCTGACCCATTCCTGGAAATTGTCTTAATATGTGAAAACAATCAAAGCTTCATCTATAGGTTTTGTATATGTGTGCCAGGTTTGAGTTTGATTTGAGGGAGGAGTGGGATCTGAAAGCTGTAGATGCTGTTTTAAAGCTTTTCTCCAGTATTGATGATAATGAATGATGTGAGCCATTCCTTCGGACTGATGATTAATCCTAATGAATATGTTGCATACGTATGTTTCACGGCTGTCATTAAGCTTCCATTTTAACTGCTCTTCCCCTTTCCCCACTCCCACCCATGCCTGCAATCTGCAAACTCTTATTCCCTGTAGGTATTTTGATAGAGAAACAGACAGGTAACGATCCCGATGTCAGACTGTAAGCCATGCAACTGTCAGTTCATATTGTGTCTGACAGCCATTGACAGCTTGCTTCTTCAATTTTACTAAGATTAATATTCTTCACATGTTTTATTTATATTTACTGATCTTGCTGCAGTGAATTTTTAAAGAGACGTTTTCATGTTAAAACACCCGTTAGAAATCAAATCTGCATTTTCTTCAAAATTTGGGTTTAAATTTCATAATACTGCTTGCGGAATTTTTGCACGTTGCTAATGGCATGATCTCATGTGCAATGCTTTATCCATCCAGTGGTCAATAAGGCTTATGCCTATAAACCCTCAGGATCATCATCCTGGGAACCTCGTCATCCCTGGAAGCGCATCCACTCATGGTTAACTTGACACAAGGCAGTAGTTTCACAGAAGACAACTGCTCAGATGCATAAAATTATTCACATGTGCAAGCATTTGAAAGATCCAATTTCTGTAAGAGTAACATTGCCACCAGAGTAATGCTACTGAGCTTCAAAGCATTCACACGAGCAAATGCCTGCGAGATTAGACTTTGGGCTCTCTAGTGAAACTCTTGTACTGCTCTGTCCATTTGAGGTGGCTCACCACCTCTCTAGATGCCTGAATTGAAATAGAAACACATTGGGATGCTGAAATTGTAAATACGATGGGGGAAATTACACTTAAGCCAAAAGAATTTTAAACAAGACAGAAATACTTGGAAATCTGGAAAAAATGTTCTATTTTATAAACATTTTTATATAGATAGCAATAGGATATTTTGCTAATTTATATGAAAATAATGTTTGAAAAATGTAAAATTTGTATCTATGTATATAAATATATAAATTTACATTATGTAAATAGAAAGACAAAAGCTTAAACTTGATTTGTGTGGTATGTCTGCTTTAAAAGGCATTAGTCAAATCCCCCACTCCTTACTCAAAGATTTTTATCATGTATCCTGTCTGAGTGCAGGCTGACTTATTTGACCCAATTTAGGGAAATTCAGATCCCCATCTTCGCACATTTATTAATCGGAAAATTCCCACTTCAGGACTCCTTTTAACCTCTCTGATCTTTCAAATTACATGTTCCTTAACTTCATAAATTAGCCAATTCTGACCTCATCTAGCCATGAGATTATAGTGGTAGTTTATCTCTTTTTTCCCTTCCTTTCTCTCCAAATCTGCATCATCATGTTTTTCCTATTGCCATGGCAATACAGCTAAGTATACAGAAAAATGCAACAAGCCAACTGCATGTAAAAAAGTTTGCACGGAGACAGAATTGCACAAAAACTAAACAAGGAGCATTGCTGATACATGGCTCCTGCAGGGGTATTAGTGGGGGGGAGAATCCCTTTTTATCACCTCTCATTACCAAGCAAAGTGAAAACGCAAACAGGGAGACAAGACATATCAAGATTTCCAGAACAGTTGCAGGAAGGGATATCAGCATCAAGTAGGACCAGTAACATGGAATTGTGATGTTTCCTTCAGATCATATGGAACTCCAGAGCCTCAAATGAAAATATGGGTGATTTAGCACTTCACCAAAAATAACCCTGCCCTGGACCCCGGAGAGGGGGCGTATTGTTAATTTAGAAACAGTGGCACAAACAATCAAGGGCACAGAAAAATCAATGAATCAGTGAAAAGCCCCTCCATTTAGCCTAATAATTCTCTCCATATGCTTACATGTGAAATTAATAATAATTCATCCTTCAGTGACAAATCAAGACCACTTTTTAGCCCAAATAATTGTAATAAAGTAGTTAAAATAGAGATGCCTTTGATTTTTCCTAACGTAAGAGGAAAAATTAGATGAACAAGCTGTAGTTTCTTACTTTTTTTAATTTGATTTTATTTACATTTTGTTCATTAACTATTTTTTAGGGAGAAGAGGTTTGTCTTATTTTCAGCAAAAGGAATGCTGATTGTTCTCCTAGGGATATTATAAGACTGTCAAGGAAAGCCATAAATATTTTATAAAGACTGATAATAGAGTTTTCTGTGCTAAGGAAAAGTCAATGATTTTTGAAAAGGGATACATAATGATTTTCTGAATAACTGCAAAAATGAGATGGCAGTAATTTTAGTATTAGCTAATAAATATTGACATTTGTATTTCAATGAGTGTAATGAGGCTTTGGTTGGATATGGAAAGTCATGATTTTTTCATCACTATTATTATAAAAGCTTGAATATTTCCACCAAAGATATTAAACAATCTTTGCGGGAAGCCTCAGTAACTTCTCAGAATAAATCTAGTAAGACTATGCAAGAAATAACACACGCTCTCTGCATCATATTGAGAGCTCATCTATTTTGCTCTCTCACTTAAAAACAACATTGTGCAACAGGCATCCTCACACAAAAGCAGTCTGCATGCAAAATGATTTGGTTAAAATGACAGCTTTGGGCATATAGGTAACCTGATGTCCTCAGTGTACTTTACCTTGTTGTATCTTACAGCTATCCAAATATACTAGTTAGCAGGAAAAAAAAGACCCAGAAAATACCCATGGGTCACCCAGAATCTAAAATGTCAGCTGTTATTCATGGTGGTAGCCTATTATTGCAGAGACAGTCAAAAAAGTCATTATTCTGTGATGACTTCCCAGATTTTCAAAAGCTTTTAGTCCCAAAGTTACCACCCTTCCACTAAAGCCAAAATCCCAAATTAGTTTCAGAACTGCTACATTTCTGGTGAAGGATCCCCCTGGGATACCTGGTATTTGATGAATTAAAAATGACATCATTCTTGTTGGCTTTAGGGCTGATAATTACTGTCTGCTGAGAACACGCAGCAGTGAATGGTGGCAGAGGGGAGTGAGCTGAAACCCAGCGCTTTGGTTACAAGTTCATTAAGCAGACATGTCTGAAACAAACAGACCAGATTTTAAAATTGACTTGTTTTTTCAATGCAGACAATTTTCAACAGAAGATTCTGGAGCAGCGATACTGTTTCCTCACAAAACAGCCCTGGTTTCCAAGCAATGTATTTTTCAGGGCAGCACATCTGTCTCCTTGGTTGCCCACTCTTCAAAAGTCTCTCTTATGGTAGCACAGGTACCCAGTGAGCTGGACTGGGAAGAGAACTGGCTGAAAATTTTGGATAATCTTTAGCTGGATTAATTTCTTGATCCAGGTGAAATTTTTAAAAATAAGCCATGAGAGTGGGAAAAGTGAAGCTGGCTGGTATAAGAAATGCTGCTCGCTGATGGGGAGCCATGACCCCATCTCTGTGAGTGCCACCGTGCCATCCTCACCTTGGACTTGGTGACGTATTTCCAGACCTTGTCCTTTTGCTGGCCCTGGTGCTCCTCTGACTTCTCTGTGACTCAATTTAAAGTCTGAAACCGACTGAAAAGTAACAGCAGGAAAAGAAAAAACCAAAGAAAAGAAAAAAGAAAAAGGCTATTTGTTTAAATTGGCTCAATAAGGGGTCAGATAAGCAGCAGTGCTACTGCACTTCCATGCATCAGCAACATGTGGCATAGTCCAGGGAAAAGGGAGGACCCTGACTAGCTTGACCAATTTAAACTGTCTTGAAACAGCTCCCTGGATATATTGCCAGGGGCTGTGTAAGAGAAAGAGGAGCATTTCTGCATCGCAGTGTTTAGTCCTGGCTAATTTTAAAACATAATGTAAAAAGGCTTCCTTCCTTTAAAAGCATGGGACTCGTGACCCTTTCTTTTGTAAATACACAAGCGCACACAGACACGGAGTATAAATTAATCTGGAAAATGTGTTGATTTATAAGAGGAGGGAACAGAGGGAAGAGGCAATCTAAACAACCTCATTTAGTCTTGGCAATATCAAGAATGCCAAGGCTAGTTTTCCCCTGCTTGTGCATGAGGAGGTTGGAAGCTTTTGAGGGAGGGACTGGGATTATATTATGAGCTTTTTCACAGTTTAGATGAACTGAGAGTGATATTGGAATTTTAAGGAAAGGTTTTTTCCTCCTATATGATTTTGCATGCTGAAGTTTAACAGTTGTTGCAAACAAGAAGAAAGCGTATTTTTCCCACTACATCTTTTGATTCCACCAGATGAACTGAGTTTCTCTGGCCTTATTCCTTTTTAAGAAAATTCAGAAAACCAAGCAGTTAAATTTAACCCAGATATAACTCTGCTGATTCAAAATTACATTAAAGCAAAGGTCAGATTTGGCCAAACCTTTTAATTGCTCATGACCCCATTATTTTCTGTCCCCCTTCCCTCCCCCCTTAACTGGTTGTCCCATTGTTTCGCTAGGGATTGAAGTTAGATTTACTGGCTGGCAAATACAAGGATTGCTCTTTTGCCCCTTTGCCCCATTCCCCGATTTAAAAAATAACAAGAGAGGGGATGGGTGCAGGGAGAAGCCTCAGAGGGGTTTGTTTGTTTGTTTGTTTGCTTTTTCCCAGTATCCCTGTAGGTTGCTAGTGTTATACCGTGAGTTTTTAGGAAAAATGGGAATACGAGCCAATCAATTCCCTTCAGCTCCACAGGACTGCACTTTCCTGGGACAGTGTAAACATCCAATTGCCCTGTGAACTCTCTCCTCTGATTTTATTAGATTTGTTTTCCCCTGTGCTATTGTTTATCATAATTTTTATACATATTTGTCTTCATGTTACATTTTTGCTTTTATTCGCCTGGGAGCCCCATGCAGAGGAGCGGGAGTGGGCAGCACCCAGCACGCGATGTCCCCTCCTGTGTTACCGAGTCCCCTGCGCCACAGTGGGATTCACTCCCTGAAGAGATAAAGTTCCCACTGGGTCCTCCTCCCCTTTCAGACTTTGCTCTGGCGTTTGCTTTGGTTTATGACTGTTAACAGGGGCTGTGGGGGCCGTGCAGAGTGGGCATGTCCTGTAACTCCCCTGTCCAGCAGAACCTACCTGGGGGGCTCTGCCATCCCCAGGAGGTCCCGCTCACCCACAGGGGCTTATGGTCGGTTTCGGTTGTGCCAAATTTTTCTACCAACAGATTTCCCACCTCAGAAGCCCCATCTGGGGGTTTGTATTGTCATAAAATAGGACCAACTGGGATTGAATCTGACCCCCTATTTATGTCCAAACAGCAGTAAAGCTGCAGACAAACATAAATAACACATGCTTGCACATCCTCTGTTGTGTTGTTATTCCAGAAATGCTGAAACTGGTGTCTGAGCACTTCGAACCCTGCTTTTAGGGAATTTGAAATGCATCCATTAAATTGCAGCTTTTGCTGAACCTGTCAAGAAGGGTTTCTGCCCCAAATGGAAACTGTCCAAAAAATTATGCATGGACATTTTAAAGTTATGCAAGGTCAGAAAATACAAACAAAACAAACCAAAACAAAAGAGCGGCAATTGAATGGCCGCAGGACAAAACTGTGAGCTAGGCGAGTCCATCCCCTTCAATTATGCCCACTTAGCCATGTGAAATCAGGGCAGTGGTGAGCTGCACAAGAATGAGGTGGGGGTCATCCCCTTAACCACAGAAGTGTAGATTCCAGTTTTGTAAGTGTTTTGAATCCTGATGTCATTTTTGGCTAATAGCTGGGGTTAAAATAAAATGCTTCATTGAACTAGGTGGGTGTGTGAAATGATTTTTTTCCTTTTCTGCTGCTTTGGGGAAAAATGGGAGGACAGGCTGGGATTCAGTGCTCATATTAGTCCATGCTTCTGCCTATGATAGCAGACAGGTATCCCAATGTCAAGGGCCCATCCCTTTTGTTCCCCAAACACGAGACACAACAACTGTGTTGAGAATGAAGAGAAATATTAAGCGTCCTCTGATTAATAGATGCTTTTTATGAGTTTCGTGCACTCATGAATTCTGGGCGTGCCTGGGAGACAGCTGTGATTCCTAGCTTTGCTGGATCTGTTTTCTGGGATACTTCAAATTAATAAATCTCCAGAGCCATCAGCAGCTCTTCACCCCTTGGAGCCCTCCTTTCCCCACTGCCCCCCAAACTGGCCCTCTGACATATATTGCAACTCCTGGTTTTCAGTGTTTTTCCCCTTCATTAGCTGAATTCTAAGCTCAGTTAATCTCTGCTCGCTGGATTAGTAAAAACTTTTTTGTCTTCTTGTGAGCTGCACTTTTTCTGATCTCTAATTTTAAGTGCCCAATGAACAAGTCAAAAAAGAAATATTAAGGTTTCCTGGCTATGACTTTGAAATCAAATCAGCCATGAGTAACAAATCAGTTTTATCAGCAAAACTTGTTAAATGCAAGGACTAATTTTTAATTTAATATTTTTTTCATTAAAGTTCATTTGTTAAAGAATTCTGAAAGGGTTTTGCAGAAAGACTAAAAAAACCTCCCATCTCTCTATATAAAAACATGTCTCCAGAGAAAATTCAGAAAACAGCCAAATAATTTAGAACCTGTGGGTTTAACTTCGACAAGGCATGACAACCATTTTGCAAGCTTCAAGGCGTTTTGGAACAATTGTAAACCAAAACCACCAAGATATTGAAAATTAAGGCTCCAAGCCCAAGTACAAACTGCCTCTCTGTGTACCTATTGCAGCACACACAATACCTTGTGTTGGGAAAACATCACTCCCTTTCTGTCCAGGGAAGACTGGGACACACAGCTGCAGCAAGGCATGAAAAAGCTGGAGTTCGGCTGTAGCCTCTTACAGAAAGGAGATTCCTGGTTAGGATTTAGAATACTCTGGTTTGTCCTGGTGTAATTTGATGAATAACTTTTCAGGAAGGCTTCCAGCAACCTCCTATTCCCTGTCCCTTGCCACTGGTTCATCTTGACCTTGGCCCTTACTCATTTCTCCTGCCTTACAGTGAAACAGGTGAGAGAGCTGAATCCCTGGGAAAATCATCATTTATTCTTGTATTTCCTATTTGTTTGTCTACTTTATCTTTCCTGGGTGTTTTTTGTTTCCAGGGAATCAGGTCCACCATCCAGCCTCCTACGCAACTGGGAAAATAGTGCAGGATGGACATGGGAGGCAGAAATTGCTGACTAGGGTCAGAAATTGTGTAAGGTAGCTAAAGCATCCTCCAGCTCACTGAGTGCCAGGTAACACCTTTAGTCCATCTGGTGATCACAGCCTCCTATGGTTATTATATCTATATATTTACCAGAATGTCTGCAACCACTTATTTTCTGCTGAATTGTGCCTAATTTACACCAAAGCAATGTGAATGCAGCATGTCTGCAGAACACTGCTGCCTGACTGCTGTTTTGACTTACTTTGCACAGCTGTGAATACAAGGTAGAAGGCAGTGAAAAATTACAAGCAGAGTTGTAAGATGTTACAAACGAAGTCTGTGAGGTTAATTTAAATTTAGCTTATATTTCTCAAGAGTCATTAATGATAGATTGCTTCGCATACTTAGAAATAGAGAGGGGGAGAAGGGGAAGAGTATCCATGTAAATTGACACTGTTATCAAAACAACGAAAGAAATCCCTGGAGGCCATTTAGATGCTGTTGAAACTAGATTTCCAAAATAACATTAATGGTATTCTTCCCTGTTAGTATGTTAAAGCATGTATGCAAAGATAACAGCAATAATAATAGAAGACACAAAAGTTGCATGCAAGCGATCTGCTGCACATTCTTCTTGCTTTTCTCCCTCTTCCTTTGCTTCTCGGGGTACTTATATATGTGTGCTGCTCTGATGTGACTCCTTTCAAAGGAATAATTGCAGACAACAGACTTCACTCTGCTTTATTGGCAGCTCCAGGCATTCAAGCACTGCAAGGATTAAGTCTTATATCTTGAGGGACACCTTTCTGTTTCATGTGCTTGGGAAAGCTAGTGGTTATTAGAGATGTATGGGCAGGTGTGTGGCTGCCTTAAATATGAAAGATTTTTTGGAATGACGCAGTGTTTATCTTTTCATATTCTGACTTTCTCTAAAGTTACCCTCAAAACCTTTTTCCCTCCAGACAGTCTAAGGTGCAAGGTTTTCTAGACATCACCTTAATCCAACATCTTCTCCCCATGCTCTGCTCCTTGGACACAGTGCTGCCTATCGCTGCAGAACATAATGGACATATGCTTCTTAGTCTTATTATGTTTAAAATGCATTTTCCAATTACACGAGTATATAACATCTTCTAAACAAAGAGTCTAAGTTTGTATAGATAGGAAGCTTTTTAATAGGATTCCCCAAGTGACAATTACCATACAATTCCTAAGGCCAAGAATCACAAACATGTCATTAATCTCCTAATGAAAACATCTGATCTCCTCCATGCTTCATGGTAGAAATCCCTGTCTTTTTTCTTTTTTACTTTTTACTAAGTGCAGGTAGCAGATTGGTTTGGACTATTGGAAACAATTAAATCAAAGTCTATGGGGCTTTCTACAGCTGTACTTAATAGAGAAAGTCAGAGTCCTTCCTGCTGGTTAAATTGGTTGCTGCAATGCACAGCTATTTTTATTTTTGTGTGAAAGTGAGGTTTTGAAATCTTAAAAATAAATGATGGACTTGGCAGAAGAAAAATACTTCCTTATAAATCAGCACAAGTGCAGTGCCCTGTGTTTACTTTGTGGTGTGTATCTAAATTTCTATTTTGATTCAGGGATTTACCCTGATAGATTAATCTATGTTTAGTGAGAGAAGAAATTCATGCTACCTGTTTCAACAGTGAATTTGCATTAAATAAGATGGGTAAGAGGAAAGCTGAATACCCCATTTGCACATTAAAAGCTGATCATTAATCCTATATTTTAACTCTACAACTGTCAGGAGCTATTATTTCCCAAAGAGCCTGACAGTTCAAGGGATAAACTGGAGTGGGTCCCATTATAAAGGTCTATGAATAGACGTCAGAATAGTTTGCGCATCAAACCCCAAAGGCTATTAAATGTGATACTTTAAGAATCAATTTGTAGCTAAATTAAAATGAAGGGATGTGAATCCTTGGACAGATTTTAATAAAGCAGAAGATTTAACATACAGAGAGGCATTTTAAATAAAATTCGACAGATGTAAAGATTTTAAAAAATATGTATTATTAAGCGTAAAATAACCCCCAACATTGATTTTCATCCTAGTGCTTGAAAAACTGTGCCACAGCAACAAGATCAAACAAGGAGAGGTGCTGAAATGCTGCTTTCAAAATTATGTTTTCAAGTGACTCTAGAGTAGATCAATAAGAGAGCTGATAGCTTACGAGCTTCTGAGACAAGTCAACAAATGCAACGCAAGAAAAGAGGACCAAAGAGCTGTCTTCGTACAAAAAAATTAGTTTCCAACAGGACATCCTGCTGAGTTTTATCTGAGTTCATTAGGCTTGAAGACTGAGATCTGCTAATTCCACATGAAAAGTTCCAGACATTTGCAAAACCAAATCAAATGTGATGCTGTACTTAAGCTTGTTAAGAAGTTGAAGTTAACACTAAAACCTGCTTAAATAGGCTCTCAGGAAATAACACTGCACAAGCTGTACCGTACTCACCCTTTCAGAAAACCGAAAGAAATCATGTAAGCTCTGTGCGGTTCATGTCAGGCTTTTAAGCACCACACTAGATTGGCCCTCCAAAAAACAAATGTTGGGAGAAGAACACGATCCCACATTATGTTGCTTCGATTTTCTCCCAAGGGGTCTCAAATGAAGTCAGGGAATCAGGCCCAACACATATAATTACAAGTACAGAAAGACTGACAGCCTCACTGTACAGGGAACAACTTTGTTCTCTCTCATTTATTTCTACAATTTCTTGCTCTTAGGTAGTTTATACCCCGAAGTCCTTGAAACAGGACGTGCCTTAAAAATTATACATCTTCCCCTGTGCTCTGAAAGTTAATTGTTGTTTATTATTCAAAGTAGGCTACTGAAATTAGATCTCATAAAAATGAAATGGTTCATTTCCATAGCTGAAAATGGAGCTCCTTGCATATTGAAGCTGGAAGAGGTGAAGACAAAGAGAAGTTTATTGTAGACAGTTCCCCCTGGTTGTTCTGTTAAAAGCCTGCTGAGACATGAATGGAAACTCCAGAAAGCCCCTTACTTTGTACTTCACTGATATCACAGATTTTAATATCCCAGGGAGGATAGCTGAAAGCTCTGTGCTGTGGGTTGTCCATAATGTCTAGTAAATCATTGTCTCTGATAACTTCAGATAAGCTATTCCTGCCTTTTTTATACTGTGAAATGCAATTAACTATTAACCCCCTGTCCACCATTAGTTTATTATTTTGAACTGGAGACAAGCTACTTATAGACATGTGGATGTGTGAATGTATAAATTAAAGGAACTAGGCTCTTTACTATGTTCTTAAGTCATGTAGACAAAATAATGTAGAAAGTTCTAATACTGAGGATTCCAATACTCAGTCTGTTCACTCAGCCCCTTATATGTGTGCTTTATGGTATCATCTTTAATTGCACAGCCACATAACAACTTTATTCAAATGCTTCTGTCAAAAAGAAAAAATTAAATTCCTCGTGAGCTTTTCTGTGGTGACCAGTTCTGCAGTATTTGAATGCTTCGTGAACATAAATTAATTTATCTCCCTCTTGGCAGTTGCTGTTGGAACTCATCCCAACGTTACTGCTCTGAGTTCTTGGTATAGTGAAATTTTGGCTTTGCCCATGTAATCTACCCTAGAATAATATATTCGAGCATGGAATAGTGGGACACTGTAGTCTATAACCGAGGACGTGGCATATGTGGTTCAGTCAGCGCTACCAGCTGTGAGAAACCTGAGCATCCTCAGTTACAGCAGAATCTTAGAATTTAGCGACTCCAGTTGAAGAGGTAGTGATGGAGCATGTGCAAACTGTGATTTTTCACAGACTTATAACACAGCCAAATGTGTAACGAGAATAGCAAAAGGCAAAGCCCTAGCATAGGGAGATTTCAGATTTTTCAGACTCTGGCTTCAAATTGTGAAGGTGCTAGAACAATTCCCAGAGAAAATCCAGACTGTTTATTGATAAGCAAAACAACCTGCTTTCTGTTTCAGAAACAGCTAAACAGTTTTAGCTGAAATTGTTATTAGCATTTGGGCCTAAATTAGATGCTGCACGAAATGACAGCACAAATGGCTAAACTCTGATAAAATTTAGCTGCCTGTGAAGATAGGCTTATAAAGGTAGAGCGTCAGGCAATTTTTGCTTTTCACACTGCACCTACACAAACGTCTAATAATCTCATTACACATAATGGCATGCGTTTGATATGAACGTGTACGTGCCACGCGGGTGCAAATGTGCTCGTGCAAATATACGCAGAGAGATCGAATGTTTTGTCATGTTCAAGATTAGCACCTATAGATAGTCACCATGTGTAATTCGGGATCAGTTATGCAAGCACAGAAGCCTGCTGCTCGTGAGCCACTCAGCAATAACACTACCTCCAACTGCAGTCAGAACAGGACAGGCAGGATCATAATCTTATTAAAGGAGAATAGATGCAGAAATCATGTCCTACTTTTGTTAAATGCCACACTGGTAGGTTACACGGCTTGCTAACAGTTTGAAATGGTCATTGTGTGTCTGGCTTGCAAAAATTGTTTGATTCATTTGAGAAATTCTAAATTTTACCATTAACAGAATTTTCTCCCTTAGGTCTATAAATCTAGGTATATATTTAAAAAGAAGGGTTGCGTTTATCATCTATAAGAAGTTCTTGTTGTCTTTTACTGCAGAAAGCCAAGTGTAATCCCCACACGAGGAAACAATCCAGTTCAGCAGCAGCCTCGGCAGGAAAGCTGGCTGCCAGGTGCATGAAGTGTAAGGATATCCGTGCTAGCTATGTACGCACCAAGGGTTTGATTTGCATTAAAACAGTGCTGAGTTGGAGCGAAAAGAATGGAAGAGAGGACAGGAAGGCACCTACCCCACCACCATCTCTCTGCCTGCTGAAAAGGTTTGGGTTTCATGGCAGAAACACAAATACAGAGTGAAGATAAATAATTAAAGCCTGGCATAATGGGCCAAAGTAATTTCTTGTTATCAGGAGAGTATTTTGCGTGTGTGTGTGTGTGTGTGTGTGTGTGTGTGTGTGTGTAACAGACGAAGCTCATTTTGAAAAATTTAAGTGTGTTAAAGCATTCTAGCATTTCTTCCAGTATTGGCAGAACTTGTATTATCTTGGGAAAAAAAAATTACCCAACATCGCTGAGCACATGGGCTTATCTGCAACCTAATACTGTTATTGTAAGGGTTTGTATAGCTCACTTCCTGCCTTTAGGCTTACACAACAGGATATTTAAATTACAAAGACAATGAAGAAATGAGGCAAAATGCTCTTGATATTAAAAATGTTCTAGTTCTAATTCCCCATGAAGTGAGTCGCAGAATTAATCAGTAAACACAAGGTCATTCCTGGAAACAAACTACAGGCAAACTAAAGGCAGCAAGGCAGGTTCAGGGTTTATCAGCTGTCCCACTATGCTGTGAAAAACGTGTAACTTACGAGTATAATGGCAGCTACTACCCTTTACTACTGTTAACAGTCTGTCACTGTTTCCATTGTTAACTTGGTCTTCAGGGTTTAATATCTCACCTGTATCAAATTGCGTCAGGTCAAAACTTGGCTTGCAGGTGTGTCTGGATGGTACTCTTTTTTTTTAAACGACAAAATGAAATTTTATCAACCAGAGCTGGCATGAGGACTCCTTTTTAAAAAATTATATTATTTTATTGATATTGATATTTTTTCCTATTCACTTCCCAAACCTGAACACAAACAAATGTTTAACTTTTCACTGAAAAGTCCTCTAAATATAATTCAGTTGGTCCATTGAACCTTTTCGTTAATATTCAGTTTGTGTTGACGGAGATATTTTTATTTAGAGGTCTTTACCTGAGTGGGCTCTTCCTTCTTATGCTTTCCTGATCTACCATCTTGGAGTACTGTAAGAAAACCTGCACTGGATGTGCAGCAGACCTTGTTTTTTTTCTCTGGTGCATGTTTGGGACAGAGTCGCTGTTCTATTCAAAATATATTTTTTCTCTTTTGGCTATGTGACTTGACTCACTCTGGTTGCACAGCCAACTCAAAGAAGGTGCAAAACCACTTTCATCAGAGCTTGCTGAATAGATATAACCCTTGCTATGTGAGGTACAGATGCCAAAACACAATTCCAAGCACAGGTACCAAGCATGTCTTATGCCATGGTTTGCTCTGCCAGGGTCAGCAAGGTCTCAGGGTATTTCATTACAGCAGAAGTGAGCAAAGCTCTCTGAAAGTACTGACCCATTTTGCAGCTACAAGAAAATTAGTCTTAGAGAGCAGAAAAACTGGCTTATGCAGCAAGTGGAGTGTCCTCCCCAAACCCAGTATATGTGGCTGCAGTGGGGATCAGTCCCCGCACGGTGCTTTGGGAGCAGGGCAGAGATGCGTTATTCCTGCATCCCCTGCTGCGGCAGCTTCAGGTGATACCCAGGGAGAGGGGACCATGGCACACATTGCTCTGCTGACAGGGAGGTGCAGATGCAGCCACAGGCAGCCAGTAATTGCCTGGGATTGAGATCAGCCACATCAGCTCTGCTCAGTGGTGCAGTCCTTCCCCTCTGCTAACTTACCTGTGCTGCATGGGGTGAAGAGAGGACGAGTCCTAGAAACCCTTGGTAAGGACTAAGTATCCACTTGTGAGCAGTTTGAGTGAAATTCTACTTGGATTAATAAAGCTGAATGGAGTAGCTGGAGTTCTAAACCCGTTCTGCATCAGTGATGAAAAAAAGGCGTTAGTACATGGATGAATGTAACTTATTCATGGGTTTATAGGCCCTAAGGTCAGGGAGTGAAGGACTCCGCAATAGCTTTGATGGTCACATTCTTCCATTCATATCTCTGATTAAGTTTAAGTGTAAAACTCATGGAATTTCCCATTAACTGTACATCTGAGGAAGCTGCTGAATGCACTTATGCAAGTCCAGATAAGAAATTTAAGTTGTACAAACTAGTCACACACCCCCTTGCTTTTGATAAAGCTGAAGAAGGACAGAAGGATTGTATGTGTGCTAAATAAATGACATTAAATGAAGTAATGCCTTTTTTGGACATTTTCCACTTTGCATTTGGAAGTCAGGAGCATCTGGAAAACCACATTTTTTTTGAAATATGGTGGGAAATGATTAAATAAGAATGTTCTTGTCAGTCTCTTGCATGCAAATCTTGCAGGGTCTGGAAATTACCAGTGAACCTTGTGAATTTTACCCTTAATATGGACTAAACACATTTGGTAGTCAAGGAGAAAACACTTGGCTATCAACCAAGTAAATACTTCCTTTTAAAAATGTTCTAGTGAGCAAGTGAAAAATGAGGTCATTCATGCAAATATCCCATTCAGCAGCACTTTTTAAATAAATCGATTATGGATACTACGCCTGCCCTACAGCAGAATGGTATGAACTCAGTAGAAAACTCTCGAAAAGAAACTTAATGTAGCTATATATTCCTTGCAGAAGCAGTTGTGAATGAAGTAAGGAGTGTGCAGAGGTACTGTTAATGCTCTGCCAAGTAGCTTTCTCCAAAAAAGCAAAGGTGGGAACACAGAAGGCTCCAGGAGCAGATGCAGAGCCAGGTAGTGGGTAGCCAAAACTAGGCAGATTTGTCCCAGGTCCCACAGCAGAGCTCCTGGCTGTGACCCCACCAGCCACTCCTCTTTAGTTCTGCAGCTTAGGGCAGCAGTTCATGTTCAGCTGTTCACACCAGCTTCCAGTTGCTGGCCTGTCACAGACTTGGCACTGGAACCACCACAACATTCACTGGGGTTACAAGGCAGGAGAGCACTTCCAGAGGGCTCCTGGCCTCTCTTCACAGCCCACTGACCCCTTCTTCCCAGTTATGCCTCGTGCTGTCTCTCCTGTGGACTACAGATGTAGATGCTTGTGTTGTGTCAGTTCTACCTGGTGGAGCCTTCAGGGAGTTTAGCGTCAAATGGTGAACGCGACTCTGTTCAATTCTGTAACACGAGTAAACAAACAAACCAACACACACTTTAGCCTTAGCGACACCAAATGGAGTTGACAGTACACACTCACAACCTTCTTCTCTGGAGAGACAAAACATTGGCTTGGACAATACTAACAGCATCATTCTGTGAGTATTTTTGGCAGCGTTGTTACCACAGTTATTTTGCAATCTATTATTTTTATTACCCAAACTTCCATCAAAATAAATAGGATCCTGGACTCCTTAGATGATAGAGGGATTTGGCATGAAATGTTCTTATGTCTTAGGGAAAAATATGTGGAGTATTACACAGCAATATACTTCATCGCAATAAAAGTATGACTAGTGGTACATCTTGCATTGCAAGAACATTGTCATACTAGTGATGTGAAATGCAGATCTATTGCATTTGACTTTATAAAGCATAACCCTTTTATTACATAAAGCCCCTAGGAGCAAACAGGATGTTTGCACCATTGATATTAATGGGATCCTTTGCAATAAAAACAGTTCTTGGGAATCTTTTGAACTGCAGAAGGAATCTAAGAGTTGCTGGCATATGTGATAACTGCTTTATTGAGTGAGTACATCTCTGCTTTTGTCAGAGAAGCAAATGAAAATGTAAATAGAAGGGGAAAAAAACAGATAAGGTGTTGCTCCACAAGAACATTCAAAACAAAGAAGTATCTTCCAAATAGCCTGTTCTCTTCAGGAAGCTAGATAAGTGTTTCAGAATAAAAGTGCTGCTTATTCCTGCATGAGGCACCCACATAGGGAGCTGCTTTAGTTTGGTTATTCTGCAAACAATTCCGATAGCAAAAGCCCTGCCAGCCGGCTTCCTTGGAGAGGAGGGGGGAGGAGGTCTTCACTACATTAGGAGCCTTTTGTTGGTCTGATATGGCTATATTTCCCATCACACTGGTGTTCAGCAGGGTTTCCAGGATAAAATAGAAATCCAAATAGAAATCCAAATACCCCTTTCTGTCTACTTGAAAGTTTGTTCTGATTTGAACAGAATTTGTGTACTTACCGGACAATTGAATAGTGTAGTTTAACACTCAGCCTTTTCTGTGCTCGTTTTAAAACACAGAGGGGGGAAAGCAAAGGGGATTATACTGTAGGAAACAGAGAAGCAAAAGTGCACTGCATATGACTAAAATATCTTCAAATCCTCGCCACAGAAGTTTCTCAAAACCTTGCCGTCTCTGAGTAAGGTCTTTGTTGACATGAGTGCCTTGCTTGTTACTGAATGCTCTGGGTTTATTAGCTTTGGAGTTTAACGGGGGAAAAAGGCAAATGCCTCACAAAGTCTGTAGTGGACCAACTTCCTAACTCACTTCTGTCTTTCAAACCCTATGAAAGCAACAAATGAGAAGCCGCCTGCAACTTGTTGTTATAAGTCAGGATAATTTTATGCTGATAATTTTATGCTAATGATTCTGAGTGTTTGTTTCAGACTCTTTCTCTCACTAGAACCAATTCTGTTGGATGATTTGTGGATCCAAATGAGAAAAAAGGAATCATGAATTTTGCGTGATTTATGGGGAAATTAGAAAAGTAGCCAATTTGGCATAATATTGTGCAGGGAAGAGAAATGGTCTGTCAGCAATGAAAGAAATAGTGGGAAGTTTTTGGAAGAGTTCCTGTTCTCAAAATAATTTTCCCCAAAATTCTGCATATTTATTATGACTTATACTGTTGCAAATTACTGCAGCTTCAGATGTAATCATTGTACTTTTACTAATTTTTAATTGATGCCAATTCAGAAATACAGGCTGGCACACACAGTTTCAGGAGTAGCAGACACAGAGCAACATCTTAGCTACCCACCCCAATCTAGTATTTCCTGATTTTACTTTAGGATGTGGGCAGTAGTATGCTAAAACTAGGCTAATGACACACATTTCTGATTTGAATGAGATCCAGAAGGTAGAAAAAAGGTTTGGGAGCTTCTGAATGCTGAGTTTTTGTTTGTCTCACTGAAAGGTTAGAAGGCTCTGGCAAACTTTTACTCCAGCTTGTGAATGGATCTGTGTGGACAGACCTCAGTATAAATTGCAGCATCTCTGCAGTGAGGCAATAAATTCTGGGATTTAGACTCTAAAGCATTTCTATTTCTCATCTGCAAGTTCCTCTGTGCTTTCAGCAAGTAAATATCTGATGCTGGTTAACTTTTACTGTTTCTTCTGCTGCTTGTCATTGCAGATCCACATCCGAGTGCTTACGGCATATTATGTTACAGCCAACCAACTAACTTCCTCTCAAACATGTTACTTCTACTCTGTTGCTCGTGATATTGATGGCTATTTTGACCTTTGCAGTTCTCTAATTACTGAAGCCTTAAAATAGTACCCATCAGGTAAAATATTCTCTTTTTGAAGTTCCTTTTTCCTCGCATGCCTGAGCTGAAAGACCATATAAACTAAGATTATTCAACCACTATAGACCACTGCACAGAATGTCAAGGGAAATTTTGTTAGCGAGGACAAGTGACTGTTTTGTTCGACTCTTACTTTTGAGGTATTTTTTACTCAGCAGAAGATAGTACAACAGTGTATTTGCCATGCCGTTCTATAAATCATTCAAATTCTTCTCCTTACTAAACTCCAGAAATGAACATTTGTGAAACTGTTTTTATTCCTGTAGTCCTTTATTTCAAGTTTGTGAAACAGCCCCAGATAACACATTGTTTAGAGCTGGCAACCAGTTTCCTCAGTTTTACCAAGCGGCGCATTCGCTGTAACATCACAGGTCATTTTTAGCTATTGTACGTCTTTGTCTGGTCCAGTTAGAAAAGCGCACAAGCACTCCAGTACTATCAGTTATGCTTGGAGGAACATAAGAAGGGCGAGGGGGAGGGGAGAGGAGGCAACACAAACTCAGAAATAGCCCGTTTTTCTGCTTTCAGAGAGCACAGCCCGCTAACAGCCAGGTCCAGCCTGCCAGAAAATCAGTGTACTGCAGGATTACTATCGGTAGACAGGACAGAAAAACCCAAGCCGCAGAAATATGCCCTCCCAATGATCTCTGTCTCAGAGGGAAAAAAAAAAAATCTTAAAAGTTGCATCCTTATTGAATTTGTCCTCCTTGAAATGAATTCTACTTTGTGGCCTAGTTATTATTTATTTCTGAAACTATTATGGGCCACATCTGTGGAAGTCTGTATCAACTATTCTGAAACCAGCTGCTGCTGAGATTTTTCCAGTTAAGCTGAAATTAAGAACAGGTTTGTGGGCTCCCTACCTGCTGTGAAGCCGTGATGTAGTTTATAAAATTACATATGGGTGAGAAAATCTGACTGCCAGGGCTGGAAAAGTTGGTACATTTAGCATGAACCTAAAATAACCGTGTACACTGAGGCTGTACTTATTTGCAATATTAAGTTTTTCTGCTCTCTTCCTCAGTGTCATTGTAAAAGCAATATTGGATAATTCAGTGTAAAAAAAAAGTGGGTTTGAGAGGATCAAAGCATAAAAAACCAAAATCAGGCTATATCCTAGCAACTGTGTTGGCGGTAGGGGCAAATATGAAAGACATTAGAGTTAAAAATGTTGATTCTTCAAGAAGGGTCTCCAGATTATTTGTGCCATAAGGAAAAGCTCATTGCATGCCATAAATAAGATGATGGGAACAAACACCAGTCATCTTTTATCATTGATGTAATTACATTGATAGCAAGGGGACAACTTGTATAAGTAGAAAGTAAAGAGGTTATGACCACATCCTGACACCTGGTACAATTTGTCAACAGATAATGAGCAAGTTGCTTATTGCTGTTACACATTAATAGACACATCAGAACATGAAATATGTGCACCTTACCAAATGGAAAAATATTTTCAAATCCGTTTGCTAGATTTATGCCTGACTAAATTAACAGGGTGCAAGAGCTTGACCTCAATCTATGCAGACCCAGAGTGAGCTGGTGTGCAAAACTTTGATGGGTTGGGGTGTGTTTTCATAGTACAAACTCTGGAAGCAGCCTGACGCTGCACAGCTACAGCAGCATTATTAGAGAGGAGAGAAAGATTGTTGTGGTGCACACGAAAAGTCAATGCATTTAATACAAGTGTATAAGCTTGTTATTAATTGAAACCATTTTGTTTCAGAGTGAAATCTGTGCCACCCACAGAAACTCTGGAAGCACATCAGTGTTAGAATGGCCCATTTAAACTGGAGTCAGAAATATGAGTTTCTTGTTTAAAAGCGTTACTGGGCACGCTTCTGTGTGGTGATCTGCACACATAGATGGGTATTAGAGCTGCCTGTGCCTTCCAGTTGGTAACTTCTGCACATGCTTTTTCTATCTCCAGATACACCAAGAAAAATCTGGTTTAGAATGTAAAGAGTAACACACGATTATTTGTCATCAGTCTGTGTGCTCTTTTTTCTGAAGAAGCACAGTTTGAGAGCAAAATCTCTGTCTTAGATTTAAATAGAATTTCAGATAGATTTGGAACAACAGAAAATATTAATTGGCACAAAACCTGAGTAACTCTGAGCAAGCACACAGAAAAAGAGAGATTGGCTCCCCTAGATTACATTCCACTCACTGTATCTGTGCATGTGACATGTACACACACACACACGCACACACATATATATGAAATGTAATCCAAACTTGGCTTGTTTGCCTGTCTTGAAGTATTTATCTATGCTTTCAGCCTTGCTTTTACAGAGATGGCCTTTTTTCCTCACTGCTTTACCACAGTGTTTCTCGGGAACCTTTTCTTATCTAAACTTCCACCAATCACTCCTAAGGCTAAGTTATGCAGACAAGTCATCGCACAGAATTTCATCAAACTGCCATTTTCCCTAACTTGAGAAAGCCTGGTCCCAAACGCTGAACAAATAATTTATTAGACCATAGCAAAAGTAAATAAATGCTTTCCTGCTCCAAGTATTTCATTAGCCAGAATTATTATACATGCAAGCCTATAAATAGTAAAACACGTATTGAGCCATTAATATCGCTGACATTCTCATACAAAATACTGTAATTTAAAGAATTTGAAACTGGAGGACATCCCCTGGAAGACTTCTGGCAAAGATAAAATGAGTAAACTGTCTGCAAACAAATTAGTCACCCATGGAAATGGTACATTACTAATGAATTGAAAATTAAGAACATCATCTCTACCTGAAATTTCTAATGACATCGATGATACTATGCAAATATATCCTGCGTATCATTTGAGTCTATAAATTCTTACACTGCTTCAGTTTTACTTTTAAAACCCAGAAGTGCTGGGCTCAGCAGAAGAAATGTGAGAAAATCTCCTATTTAAAATTACATGGACAGAGGAACTCTGCTGGTGACTTTCCGTGAAATTAATATACCGCTTGATTGTTTTTAAGGTCTCTGCATCTTCTGAATTTTTAATTGCCTTTCCATTAAAGTGGAATACCCCTCGCTTACTAAGCTTGAGATGGGTTCTCCAGTCCTTTCACCCCGTAGCCTCCTATTTTCTTACGGGAACAAGGAGTATAAAACTGGGGCCTATGGAAACAAATATGGAAAATATTAAGCATTTTAAGCATTACTCTGTCAAGTAATAGAGCTGTGTTGTGTATTCTCATGCTTTACTGTCTAAGGAAAAGAATCTGTACAGACTCGGAGAGAAAAGGAGTAGGTCATAAAAATCACATTTTTAGGTAGAGGACTTGAGAAGTCTCATGCACCTTTCATTGCTCTGACTTGTCAATTTTCGCCATATGGAAATTGTTAGCTTAATACTGTAGTTCTAAATACTGCCCAGGAATGCTGATTTATAATGGATTTCTTATTCTTTGTGTAAAGAAATGCTAAAATACTATATAAACCGTGATTAGAGAATCTACACACTTGTGTTATAGACATGTGCCTAGGGTGGATTCTTCAGGCTCAGAGAGGTGACATCTGCTCTAGCCCACTCACAGGTAAATCTGGCACCAGTGAACTCGGAATTCCCACAAAATGCTGCAGTTCTGGAGTAACTGGGAACTCAATTTGGCCTGCAATTGAAAAAGTGTGCAGGAAAGATGCTGATACATAAGGGACAAAATCCAGACATTCCAGATGCGTTATTTACTATTGAGGCACTTAAAGGCACCACATTAATGTAGCGAAGCTGCTTTTGAAGAACAGGCAATGTGCATTTTTTACAGTGTGTCCTCTCTGTATTTTGACCAGCTGCTATGGCCGTCCAGTGGTGGTTTGTTTTTTTTTTTTTTTTTTTTTTTTTTGGCAAATTAGAATTAAATTTGATTGTCCCAAATACATCCCACTCAGGCATTCCTGCTGAAAGCAGCAACAATTGTCAATGACCTTTAACACGCCTGCTATACAAATTAGTGCAGATCATTAATCACACATAGCTTACATTTTATGATTCGTGTATCCTTCATTACCAACTTTCCCCTCTTGCTCGCTGCCACCCCCACCCCTTCCCTTTATTCCGAGGGTTCCTGTAATAAGCACTGGAAAGGGCAGGATTTAAAGCCTTCCCCCGTCCCAATTTTGTTTTCTTCTCATTGCCGGAGCAGTTCGCGTCCCAAGTGCAAGACGGAGGGAGGGCGGCGCGGGGCCGGCGCGCCCAGGAAGGGCCGGGCCGGGGGCGGGGGGCGACTCCGGCGGGGAGCTCAGAGCCGGGGTACCCGGGGGCGATGGGATACTGCCGGCTCGGGGCGTCGAGATAACACCGTTCCTCCGTCAAAAGTGCTCCGTGTCAATTGTACGTCATCGCACATTACGAGACAAAGAAAGAAAGAAAGAAAAAAAAAAAAAAAGGCTCCATCCACACCCTTGATGTCTCGTACCGAGCGTTAAATTAGGCTTCCCAGCCATAGACTAAACACACTCCCCTCGCCTGTGGCACACACAGATTTGGCGTGATTAAACTGAGCTTCGCAAACAGGCAGGAAAACAAGAATTGAAGTTTTCAGCCATAGGAAAGGGGGGGGGGGGGGGGGGGGCCGGGCCCGGGGGGGCTTTTTTGTTGCTTGTTTTTTTATTTTTTTTTCTTTCTAAAGCCATATGGCAGATTGATTTGTTCGGAGGTCTTTCAACTTCCCCAGCGTGGCTGTTGAACAGTATTCCTCTTTGATCTTGATTGAGGACTTTAATGTTGTTGTTTCTGCGCATTTCAATAGATCCATAAATATTTTACCAGTGGAATTCGCCCAAAAAAAAAAAAAAAAAAAAAAAAAAAGAAAAAGAAAAAAAAAAGAAGAAAAAGAAAAAATAAAGTTTCTCATAGAAATGCATCTGGGGCAACTGCAGCCCGCACCTTTCGCAGCGGAGGAGGTACGTGGGAACCGGGGCGGCGGTGGGCAGAAGCGCCACTCCGCGCCCGCACAACGCGGCGCCCGCCTTCCTCCCCCCCGCGCTCCCGCAGCGCCCGGGGGCAGCGGCACCCGCGCCCCAACTTTGCCCCGCGCAGACAATGGTCCCCGGCGGGTGCGTGCGGGCTCCGCACCGGCCACAGCAGC
>VWPU01001639.1:0-14893 GCA_013398955.1 Callaeas wilsoni | reverse complement strand
CATGGGGACACACACAGAGCCCTTTTCCAGGTGTGACACATGGCAGGGGGACATGGGGACACAAAACCAGCCCTGTCCCACGTGTGACACATGGCATGGGGACACGGGGACACAAAAACAGCCCTGTTCGAGGTGTGACACATGGCAGGGGGACATGGGGACACAAAACCAGCCCTGTCCCATGTGTGACACATGGCATGGGGACATGGGGACACACACACACAGCCCTGCTCCAGGCGTGCCATAGGGACACACATACACAGAGCCCTGCTCCAGGTGTGACACATGGCATGGGGACACAAAACCAGCCCTGTCCCACGTGTGACACATGGCATGGGGACATGGGGGCACACACAGAGCCCTGTCCCACGTGTGACACATGGCAGGGGGACATGGGGACACACACACACAGCCCTGCTCCAGGCGTGCCAGAGGGACACACATACACAGAGCCCTGCTCCAGGTGTGACACTNTCCCATGTGTGACACATGGCATGGGGACATGGGGACACACACAGAGCCTTGTTCCAGGTGTGACACAGGCAATGGGGACCTGGGGGCACACACAGAGCCCTGTCCCACGTGTGACACATGGCATGGGGACATGGGGGCACACACAGAGCCCTGTCCCACGTGTGACACACGGCACAGGAACACGGGAACAAGCAGAGCACAGTCAGGGCGGGCCAGGTGACAGCACCACGCGGGGAGCGGCAGGAGCTGCCACTTCCCACCCAAGGACGGGTGTCAGGGGTGACACGGTGACACCTTCGGGCACACCGGACGCAGCGACCCCTCTGCGCTCATCCGCGTGCCCCCTCGCCAGGAAGCTCCGGCCGCTCCGGCCACTCCGCACTCACCGCTGACGTCCAGGTTGTACTTGGCCACCACGCTGCCCATGGAGCTGGTGGCCGTGCACACGTAGGTGCCGCTGTCACTCTTGTTGAGGAAGGGGAAGATGAGGACGCTGTCGGAGCTGAGCTGCAGGGGCGCGTCGCTGCCCTCCTTCTCCCAGAGGAATTCCTGCGGGCTGAGGAACGGGACGGGGGTCAGGGATGCCCCGGGACGCGGAGGGGGAAATGTTCCATTTAGGGAGGAGCCGGGACAGATCTGCTGCTCCGGGAGAGGACAGGGGGCTTCGGCCGCTCTCCGTGGAATGCCCGGCAGGGACACCACGAACCCACCCAGCACCGCCTGCCCAGCCCCGGGTGGGGCTCACTGCGGGGTCTGGGAGCCTGGCAGCGGGAGGGGAGGGCGGCCAGGGCCTGAGGAGGAGGAGGGAGGCGAGGAAAGCCTTACATGGGGTTGCCCTGCCCGTCGCACTGCAGCTGCAGCTTCTCCCCCTCCCGAGGGTACTGTGGGTGGGGCTCGATCTTCGCTGTCGGCTTGTCTGGAAAAGGGAGAGAGGAACAGCAGGGTGAGTGCCTGGCACCCCAAATCCTGCCCCTGGCATCCCAAGTCCTGCCTCTGGCATCCCAAGTCCTGCCTCTGGCATCCCAAGTCCTGCCTCTGGCATCCCAAGTCCTGCCTCTGGCATCCCAAGTCCTGCCTCTGGCATCCCAAGTCCTGCCTCTGGCATCCCAAGTCCTGCCTCTGGCATCCCAAGTCCTGCCTCTGGCATCCCAAGTCCTGCCTCTGGCATCCCAAGTCCTGCCTCTGGCATCCCAAGTCCTGCCTCTGGCATCCCAAGTCCTGCCTCTGGCATCCCAAGTCCTGCCTCTGGCATCCCAAGTCCTGCCTCTGGCATCCCAAGTCCTGCCTCTGGCATCCCAAGTCCTGCCTCTGGCATCCCAAGTCCTGCCCCTGGCACTTCAAACCTGCGCCTGGCATCCCAAAACCTGCCCATGGCACCCCAAATCCTGCCCTGGCACCCCAAATCCTGCCTCTGGCATCCCAAAATCTCTGCCCCTGGCATCCCAAACCCTGCCTCTGGCATCCCAAGTCCTGCCCCTGGCACTTCAAAACCTGCCCCTGACCTCCCAAAATCTCTGCCCCTGGCATCCCAAACCCTGCCTCTGGCATCCCAAGTCCTGCCCCTGGCACTTCAAAACCTGCCCCTGACCTCCCAAAATCTCTGCCCCTGGCATCCCAAACCCTGCCTCTGGCATCCCAAGTCCTGCCCCTGGCACTTCAAAACCTGCCCCTGACCTCCCAAAATCTCTGCCCCTGGCATCCCAAACCCTGCCTCTGGCATCCCAAGTCCTGCCCCTGGCACTTCAAAACCTGCCCCTGACCTCCCAAAATCTCTGCCCCTGGCACGCCAAATCTTGCCCCTGGTACTCCAAATCCTGCATCTGGAACCCCAAATCCCGCCACTGGGCCAGTTCTGGTGTGCAGGGCTGTGGGGTGACAGCACCCAGGGGTGGGGGTAGCACCCAGGGAGTGCTCTCATGTCCCTCACCCTGCCACCACCACAGAGAACAGGCAGGGAAAGGGGAATGGGGACAGGATGAGGGAGGTGATGCAGGCAGGGAGCAGGGACAAGTCTCTGGGGAGATGGAGACAAGCAGGATGTCGGGACAGGAGTGGGAAGCTGATGGTGTGTCTGCAGGGAAGTGTCCTGCGGGTGACAGGACCACGATGGCTGCATGTCCCTGAACACGCCAGGCCACCTGTGTGGGGTCTGCTGATCCTCCACCCCCCCCCAAAATCCCCCCCACGTACAGTGGACCTGCAGCTTCTGCGTGGTTGACCTCTCCGAGTTCTGCAGGGACTCATGGTCCACCGTGCAGGTGACCTCGACCTCGTTGTCCTCCTTGGTGACACGGAACTCCACCCTGCTGGTCACTGTGAAGGTCTTGCCATTGGGGTCCTCCACCACCTCGGTGCCTGAGTCTGTGGGGACAGGGGACAGTCAGCGCTGAGGGACAGGACCCAGCAGAGGCACCAGGCTGATGTCACACTGAGCAGGGGACACGCGGTCCCTGTCCCACAGGATGCTGCTGTGCTCCAGCACAGGGCACCCTCCGGTCCCCCTGCGGCGTCCCCCAGCTGTCCCAACCCCCAGGACAGGGCCACCCACCCTTGATCTCCCTGTTGCCCTTCCTCCAGCGCAGCTGCGCCGCGGGTTTGCTGCCGGAGGAGCGGCAGATGAGCCGGGCCACCTTCTCCTCATCGATGGGCTGCTCGTGGCCAAAGATTTGGGGCTTCTGGGGGATTCCTGGAGGAGGAGACAAAAAATACAAAGCCACGAGCTGGGTGTGCAGTGCCACTGCAAAGCATCACACAGACACAGAGGTAACACAGCGAGGGTGAGGTAACGGGATCCGTGAGCCGGTGACGGGGAGCAGAGGGACTGTCCCCGTGTCCTACCGAGCACGGTGACCAGGGCCTTGGCCGTCCGCACGGGCATGGTGAAGATGGAGCAGGTGTACTCGCCCTCGTCGGCCAGCACCACGTCGCTGATGCTGATGGTCAGCTCGTTGGGGGTGGATCTCTCCAGCTGGATCCTGTTATCCCGCAGGGCTGAGGGAAAAGGGACACCGGGCTCAGTGCCACCGCATCCTCCGCGGTCACAGGGGACATTTGGGGATATTAGGGGCTATGGGGCCATTGGGGGTTTTGGGGACATCGGGGTCACAGGGGAGATTTGGGGACAGGGGCAAAGGCTTGTTGCTGTTCAGGGCCCCAATGGAAATCGTGCTTCTTGGGCTCTGCCCGGGGTGGCAGCTCCCCGCTGTCCCCTCATGGCTCCGTCCCAGAGCTCCCAGCTCCAGCTCTGGGGTTTTACCTCGCTTTTCCCCGAAGTACAGGGTCTGCTGGGCAGGGTTGGACCACTGAAGCGAGGAGTCATCGGGATCCTCCACCTGGCACTTGAGCACCACCGTGCCCCCGGCCACCACGGTCTCATCCGACGTCGTGGGCTGGCTCTCTGCGCATGGAGAGGGGGAATGAGGGGAGCCCTGGGCGTCACCTCCTTCCAGAGCATCCCTGAGCAGCCAAGGAACAGCAGTGTCCCCAAAAGCCACCCGAGCACAGCTCTCTGTGTGTGTGCGTGTCCCTGTCCCTCTGCAAGGACATGGGTTTTTTCCCTGTGATCCCAATCCCCAGCAGGGAATCAGGCTGGGATCGGTCCTGCCACCCCACCTGCACCCACGGGGACAGGGGACGCCGCTGACCCCATGGCAGCTCACAGGGACATGAGGACGGCCCCAGGGCTGCTGGAGGATCCCGACACGAGCAGATCCCAGCAGAGCAGGGGTATCCAGGATGCAGCAGGAGAGCCTGGCACTGGCTGGAGACACCCAAGGAGGCATCAAGCCCTGCCCCACAGCCCTGGCAGTGCCAGCGAGCTGGGCCCACAGCCCTGCGGCTCCATGTCAGCCATTCCTGGCACTGGGATGCTCCATTCGCCACCTCCATCCCAGAAAAGGCACCCCCAGTCCATGGAATGCCACCTGGGGGGTGTCAGTGTCCTGCTCCCAGTGCCATTCCTAAAGGGAAGGACTTGCGTGTCCCTCCCCAGGCTGTGTTCCCTCAGCTCCTCCTTGCCCTTCCCTTCCCTCGGGCTCCTGGAGGAGCGGAGCAGCCCAAGGACAAGGAAGAGCAGCTCCAGGATCAGATAACCCCCCACTGTCCCAAGGACAGCTATTTTTGGGCAGCTGCTGTGCCAGGGAGTGGAGCTGCAGAGGGACAAGGGGAACATGGCACGATCCCTAGGCCCAGCAAACGGAGAGGGAGGAACACGGAGAGGGCTGGAAGCACCTGAATTTCCTTATTTACCATGCAGAAGGTGAAGGGAAATTTGTCCTTTTTCTCCCATCATGAACTCCCCAGAGCTGTCTCAGGAAGCAGGTTTTGGAGGAGGGCAGGAGGACAAGGCTGCTGGGCTTGCCTGTTGAAGTCCAGAAAAGGCTGGGCTGAAAGCGCCCGAGGAAGGAATTTTTAGGAAGCAATTCCTGCCTGTGAGGGACGTCAGGCCCTGGCACAGGGTGCCCAGAGAAGCTGTGGCTGCCCCTGGATCCCTGGAAGTGTCCAAGGCCAGGCTGGATGGGGCTTGGAGCAACCTGGGACAGTGGGAGGCGTCCCTGCCATGGCAGGGGGTGGCACTGGATGAGCTTTAAGGTCCCTTTCAACCCAAACATTCTGGGATTCCACAAGTCCTTCCCTGCCCACTCCCAGCATTTCCAGAGAAGCATCAAACTGGGATGAAAAACATTCCCGGTGTAAAGACCCTTCACCCCCAGGAACCTCCCCATCACCAGCGCTGTTTCATCCTCACTGTCCAAGTTTTTCCTGCTCTTTGCTCTTCCCGGACTCCTCCTCTGCTCTCTCCAGGCCCTGGCACGGCGGGAGCTGAGCAGGGACCCCCGGGACCCCACCAGTGCCAGGGGACAAGTCCCTCTCGCACCACTGAGGGCTGCGGCGAGGCCACAGCTCTGCTCCGCCCTGGGGCTCCGCCCTGGGAATCCATCCCTCGGCTTGTTTTAATTTGGTTAACGAGTCTTTGTCCTGCTGCACCGTAATTAGGGGATTAGGCCGCTCCAAGCCGCTGGGTCCAAACTCCAGCTCGGACGCAGCTGAGGACAAGGGTCCGACACCCACGCAATTAACACAATTACCACCCTGGCCTCATTAAGCGGTTAGCGTGGGGAGAGGTTAAACACATCAAGGATGCCACCCCCACCCTGGGGGACACCCCAGAAGGGACAGACCCCTCCTCGCGCCCCGAGGTACAGCCGGGACCCCCGCCCTGGGGGACACCACGGGGACATTCCCCTCCTCCCTTCCCTCAGACCCCACGCAGGGACTCCAACACCTCCCCGGCCCCCCCAAATCCCAGGCCATGCTGGGGCCGTGTCTGGCTGTCCTGGGTGGGGGGCAGAACCCCCGAGAACCCCCCCGGCACGACCCAGATCCCCGGAGGGCTCCACACCCGCCGGAACAGATGGGAATGGCCAGGATTTAATCAAACCTCCACAGCTGGAACCTGCTGGAAGTGACAGAATAGGGGCAGAGCCTGGAGAGGAGGGGGCACAGCACCCCCGGAGCAGCAGGACCCACCCCGGGGGTCTCCCCCTCCTCCCACGGGGTCTCTCTGCAGCCGCAGCCGCCCGGGAGGGGGGCACAAGCTACCACGCCAAGGCTGGGGACGGAGGCTCACAAAGGCATCACAGAATCACAGAATTCCAGAACGGCGTAGGCTGGAAAAGGACATCAGTTCCAACCCCATTCCACAGGCAGGGACACCTTCCATCAGCCCAGGGTGCTCTGAGCCCCGTCCAAGCTGGCCTTGGACACTTCCAGGGATCCAGGGGCAGCCACAGCTTCTCTGGGCACCCTGTGCCAGCGCCCCCCCATCCTCACAGGGAGGAATTTATTCCCAATATCCCAACTAAATCCAACCCAGCAGCACCAGCCTGGCACAGCCCAGCGCGTCCCCTGGGGGTGTCCTAGGAAGAGCCAGGGGTCTCAGTGCAGGGACCGTCCCCTGGGTCCCAGCCCTCTGGAAGCCCACCTCCAGCCAAGCCCCTGGGCTGGCCTGGCACAAAGAGCCTGGGACAGGTGCTGGACACTCCAGGAGCATCCGCCCTGCCCGTGCCAGCGAGCGCTGCCAGCACAGGGCTGCAGCCACCTGACAGGGCTGGCACTGTCCCCTCGCCTCCTTCTGTGACACTGCCACGGCCAAAGCATGGCCTGGGGGCTGCAGGGACCCCTCAAGCCCCTGCTATCATCCCACGATAGGGGGACAAGTTCTTTTGCAGGTGACAAGCCAGCAGCGAGGGCTCCTGGCGGGCTGGGGACCAGGCTGTCCCTCCCTGGAACCATCCAGAGGGACCAGACCTGGCACAGGAGGGCTCAGATCCAGCGACAGGCAGAGCAACCTCGGGCTCCCCAAAACCACCCCACAGAAGTTCTGCCAAGCCCTGTGTGCGGCCCAGAGCTGCTGCCCGTGTTTGTCTGTGCTCCCCGTTGGTGCAGCGGAGCAGGGGAAGCGCCGCGCTCCAGAAAAATCAATATTTCATTAATTAGAGCCGTGCACTTTTGCAGAGGGGCTGCATTCATATTTATGAGGGGGAAAATGATGTGGAAAAATGATGTAGAAAAACGGTGTTGACATCTCTGCTGCTCCTGGAGCCTGGCATGAGTGTCCCCATCCAGCAACGACTGTCCCCAAAGCTCTGCAGCTCTGAGCCTCCAGCCCCAGGATGTTCCCACGAGGAAAAATTGATCCTCTGCATCTCAGGAATTCTGCAACGCAGCCACGGTGCTGCCTGTCTGGAGCAGCTTCATCTGGAGCATCCTCAGGGAAGCAGGGAGAGAGGACTGGGAAGAGCCCAGAGGCCATGGGGGTCGATGCTGGAGCTGCAGGAGCCTCTCCAGGGAATGTCCACCCCATCCCAGCTCTTTTCCAGGCTGTGAAAGCATCTCTGTGGTAGAAATAACCCCAGGGAAAACCACCCACTGCTCCAAGCCCTCCAACGCCTCTGGTTCACAGCCATGTCCCAAAAATGCTTCTCATTTCCCTCCTTCTTTCTCGAAAAAATCTCTCATTTCCCTCCTTCTTTCCTATTTACCCTGGGTTCGGCATCACAAAGATCCAATTCATCCCCGTGGGCACAGATGTTTTCCAAGGCGCCTTATTCTCCTCTCCAAGGACTTTGTGTTCCAGTAATTCCCTGCACAGCTCCATCCCCAGCCCCGGGCATCTTTCCTTCGGGGATCCAGGCAGGAAGCAGCCCTGGCAGGGCGGGAATTTTGAACTCATGGATCGGGAAGGCTCAGACATCTGCTGTACACATCCCTTGCAGGCTGATTTTAGCAGGGTGTGAATCCACAGTCTGGAATACCCAGAGCCCAAATCCCAGGCAGCTGAGTCGCTCCAGATTTCCCAGGAGAGGGAAACCTGCTCCTGTTTGGGTGCATCTGCTCCGTTCCACCTCGAATCCGGCGTCGGCGGTGCTGTGACAGTGACAGGACACATCCCATCCCTCTGGCAGCTGCCAGGTGCCCCCTGCAACTCCAGGGCCGGCTCCTTCCCCAATCCAGCGGCATCCATCGTCCCTCGTGGCTGCAGGGTCCATCCAGACTGTCCCCAAGAGGCAGATCCGGGCAGCGGGAAGCGCAGGGAGCAGATGGAGGCCAGGCTGGAGCAGGCTGCGAGCGAAAGGTGGAGGTGGGAGGGATCCAGGCTGATCCAGGAGATGGCTCCACGTGGGGATGTCCCGTGTGGTGTCACCTGGCCGTGCTCTGGGTACAGCCAGGACACAGGAGCTGGGGAATCCAGGGTGTTCCTGTTTTCCTCACAGGGATAAATCCATCCAGTAACTCCACTGGTGCCTAAAGTTCCTTCTGGCAGCTCCCACTTTGCACCTCCAGCCCCCGCAGCCACTCCCTCCGAGCTGTCCCTCCCACAGGGTGAAGGGTTTGATCCCAGGGTGACAGAGACTGTCAGAGGAATGCAAATGTTCCCTAAACGTGGGAAACACAGCCCCGAGTGTGCTCCCAGCTCGGCTCTGCCATGGACAGGGATGCTGGGACCTGTCACTGCTCCAGGGCTCCCTGTGGGGTGTGACATCCAGAGGTTAACGGGGGTCCCGATGTCAGAGCTCCCAGCAGGGTGGGATCTCGCTGCTTGGGAAGGAAGTGGTGACTCCAGGGGCTTCACACCTCCCACATGAAACCCCCTCACCCCCAAATTCCATAGGATTTCTCTGTCAATGAGCATTCCTGGGAAGGGGCATGGCAAGAGGATGCAGCTTCTCTTCCCCTCCTGCTCTGAACCCTGGGGTCTCCCAAGGCATTGGGATTGTCCCCAGCAGCCCCCAGGTGCAGGGCCCTGGTCCGAGGGGCACTGACACGACCCTGGGCACCTCTGAAGCTGCATCAGTGACCTGAGGGACACTGTCACCTCCTGCCACACCTGCCCAGGCGACGGCCAAGAGCTGCTGGTGACCCCTGACCAGGGTTCAGCAGCTGAGACACAGCCAGCAATCAGCAGCTCCAGGGAGGCTGATTCCAAGTGCTCCGGGACCACAGGATGCTCCTCTCCTCCTCCTCCTCCAGCCCTGGCCGGATGCTCTCAGAGCCGACATTCCCAACGTGGCTCCGGCTGGGAAGCAGCTTCTCCTCTCCTCTTCCTCCTCCCCAGACACCACAGCCTGGGCCCCCCACACAGCCCCGGCTCTCCCAGCACCCCCAGGGCCAGAGGACACCTGGGGAACCCCTCGGACGGCTCCACTCAGCTCTGTTTCCACATTCACACCAGGCTGGTGCTCCCTTTGCTCAGGAAAAGGCAGTGGCACCCTCAGGAAATCCCAGGACACCAGGATCACCTCCTTCCAAGGCCAGCCCACGGCTCAGAGGGTCTCCTGCCACTCCACCAAGGCTCAGAGCTGCAGCAGGAGAGCCGAGACCCAGCTGGTCACACCCAGAGTGCCGTGAGGGGGCAGAGCAGAGGGAAAAACCCTCAATTCTGGGCCATCGCAAATCCCCCACGCATCCCGACAGCCTTTCCCGGTGCCACAGCTCCCTGGGGGCCCTCAGAAGGAGAGAATTTCCCCCAGACCCTGGGGCACAGGGCAGGGTGACCCCTGTGCCAGCACCCTCCCCCAGTGTGACAGCCAACAGCTGAGAACTGCTTTTTTTGAGTGGGTTTTTTAGCTCTTACCCTAAGGCCAATCTCCAACATGACTGTTGCCAAGGGAACGAGCTCCGTGCTTTGACAGTTCTGTTTTAAGGATCTCCCTGCCCAGCGAGGTGTCTCAGCCCAGTTGGATGCCCTGGCACGGGGCTGGTGGCTCTGCAGCCACTTCAACACTCGCGGCAGAGCCGTGTCCTGAGGAATTGTCACTCCCCACTGCCCGAGGATTAAACACACCGGGTTGTGTAAGAGGATATTTATAACAGAACTGAGGGATGGGGAAGCCCTGGCAGCTCTGCTCCTCTCCTGGGGGACAGCACAACCAACGCCTCCTCCCGACCTCCCAGAAACAGAATCATGGAATAGCCGGAGCAGGAGGGAACTCACAAGGATCCTGGAGTCCAACTCCTGGTCCTGACCAGGACACCTCAGCAACCCCAGCCTGTGCCTGGGAGTGATGTCCAAAGGCTCCTGGGGCTCCAGCAGCCAAGGAATGTGACAATTCCCTGGGGAGCCTGCTCAGTGCCCCACCACCCTCTGGGGGAAGAACCTTTTCCTGATATCCAACCTAAACCTGCCCTAACACAGCTCCAGCCATTTTCACAGGTCCTGGCACAGTGGAGCCTCCCCACATCCCAGTGGATGCCCAGGAATGTGCTCAGCATCAGCTGTGGCCCAGCAGGTCACCTCTGCTGCTGCTGCAGAGTGTTCTGTCCTTCCTGGAGTCCCCAGAATCACAGGGAGAAAAAAAAAAAAGGCAGAACCCAACGTTGGTGAGACTTGGAGAGGCAAGATGGAGCCTCCAGGAGTGCCATGAAGGTGAAGGTGTTCAGAGAAACTCAGAGCAGCAGCAGCCGAGGCTGGAGCACCTTGGGAGCACTCCTGCATCCATCTCCCCATGGCTTCAGACCGGGAGCAGCAGAGCAGGATCCTGATGGCAGCAGGAGGGAGAACGAGGAGCTGCAGCCTTGGACACCAGTGCAGACTCCCCAAAGCACATCCCAGCTCTGGAAACAGCTCCCCGGGGTGTGTGGGGGTCCCAGCAAGTCCTGTCTTCTGAGCAGCACCTGGCCCAGCCACCTGCTGCTCGCCCTGCCAGCGGCCACTCGGACCAGCAGTGTCAGAACTCATTTCCCTGGGAATCACAGCCTGAAAGCAGCAGTCTGGAAAAGACGAGCTTGCCAGCAAAACGCCGTTTGAGGTGTTGTAGGCAACGAAAAGCATCTGCAGCTGAAGCACCGCCTGGAGCATCACCCGAGGGCAGGGCAGCTCCCGGGACGCCCGCAGGGACACAGGGAGCTCTCAGCTCTGCTGCTCCCCAGCCAAACTCCTGGGAAATGCTGCTGCTGCCGGGTCTGTAGCAGCCCTGCCACCCTCCAGCACGTCCGGACACCACAGAGCCTCCGTGGGAGCCGCAGCATCCCACAGCTGCCCGCGGTCCCTGCGCCCTCGGCCGCAGCCCGGCGCAGGCAGAGCGTGACGCCGGGCAGGTGACTGGAATGGTTAAACACATTCCTGCCCAGCCCTCTCGCAGCCTCGGCTCCCTGCCTCCCGCCGCTGTCACCGGCTGTCTGCGTTCTCTGGGCTGTTCTCACCGGGGCTGCCCAAACGCAGCACGGAGCGTTCCTGTCTCCGACTGGCTCCTCATCCTCCCCCTCGGACAGCGCTGGGTGGAAGAGGAGCTCTCTGGGAAGGGGATGGAGAATCTCAGTCCCTCACAGGCAGGTGGAGAAGCCGGGGCACCAGAGAGGTCACTCCCACCCCTCCATCACCACCCGATGAAGGCTCTGCTGCGCTCGGCTGCCAGTGTCCGGCCAAGAGCAGAGGGGCCAGAACTGGACCAGATGGTTCAAGCTGAGCTGACCCAGTAACTGGGGGGAGGAGGAGCAGATCCCTCTGACTGTGGGGGTGTTACAGCGCTGGCAGCACCTTCCAGGGCCCACTGGAGAGCCAAAGCAACAAGGACTCCGCTCAATCTGTGCGGCGCCAGCACTGGGGCACCTGCACGGCCAAGGCATCACCAGGGCTGGAAAAGCAGCCTGGAGAGCAGCTCGGGTGGAGACGAGGCTGGGCACAGCGGTGCCAGGCCAGACACTGACACAGCTGTGCCCACGAGAACAAGCCCAGCACCACGAGGAGAGCCCACCAAGCTCCAAGCTGGCATTGCCACCAAAACCACCTCGGACACGTGTCCACATCCTGCCCCCCACTCCCTCCCTCCCACTGCTCCTCTCCTGCAGGGAGCTGGATGGGCACGAGACGCCCTGGATTGGGGTAAAACAAGGTTAGGAACCAATGCAGGGAAAACAAACAGGAACAGCTCTGCTGCAGCTCCCTCCATCTGCCGGCACGGCCGCCGTGCCAGCGCCAGGGTGACTCCCCAGATGTAGCCGCCTCCGGTTCCTCCGGCGATTCCAACACCCCTGGAGAGGCGAGAACGTCAGGCAGAGGGAGAAGAGGCAGCGTCTCACAGGCAGGAGCCCTCCCGGGCAGGGAATCCTGGGCAAACAGGGTGCTGTTCCCTCCAGAGGAGGACGGGTACCCACACCTCGGGATGCTCGGCTCGTGCTCCGGCAGCATCACCCCATTCCATTGGGATTTCTCCTTTCGCCTGCAGGCCAGACCACCACAGTCCCAGGGAACAGCACGGGCCATGCCAAAACCTCCGGCATTGTCAGGACAGAGGCAGAATTCCTGTCCCCCGGCAGTGGTGCCAGCACATCCCTCACCGTCTGGGCACGCAGCAGGCACCTCCGCAGCGCCTGATCCCAGGCTTTGTCCTAAAATCCAGCCTTGCCTGTTGAGCCTAACGCATTGTGCCAGACAGCTGAGTGGTGGATTCCGCGCTCTCCAGTCGGCTGCCTGCACAGGGATGCTCTGCTCCCTCCCCTCTCCTCCGGCTGAGTGCTGATCCCAGCCCTGGAACAGCTCATTTCCCCCAGGCAGCTGATCCAAGTCATCCAAAATCAGGCCAAGCAGGTAGTGAGTGATGCAGAGAGGTCGCCCTCCCTCCCTTTCGTGCCTCACCAGGGCTGTCACTGCTTCCTCGGCTCTGGAGCCAAGGGCTGGTGCTGGCACAGGCACTGGGAGCATATGGCGAGCCCTAATGGCACTGGGAACGGGGCTCTCGCACACGTTCCTTGGGGAAAAGCACCGCGGAAAGCAGCAATCAAAGGCTTCTGTTGCTCCAGACAACGCCAGGCTCCCACCACCCCACTGTGCCCCTGGGCTCTCCCTGCTCCAGCCTCCCACGTTCCAGCGCTGGCATCTCCCCAGAGGGAGCAGGACAGCAGGACCTGCGGATGTCACCTGCTCGGAGGCTGGGGATGGCAAAAGCCCTGTGGGAATCCAGCCCCCGTCCAGCCTGACCAGACCCCACCCCACACAGGCAGGGCAGGCTGGGAGGCTGCTTCCAGCCAGGACAGCAGCTGGAAGCACAGGGCATCTCCCCGGGACAGAGGGAGCTTCTCTGGGTGGCCCGGCCAAGCAGACACCTCCAGCAGCTCCAGAGAGACGAAGCCACCCTGCAGGACAGGGACAGTGCCCTGAACCTGCCTCTCTGCAAAGCCCTCATCTCACCAGGCTGAGGACACCTTCCGACGTCCTCCAGTGCTCCAGGGAAAAAAACAGCCCCAAGTCATCTGGTTTTGGCCCGTGGTGGCCTCCCAGGGCATTGTCCAAACAAAAGGGTTACACAACGCCCGAGTGGAATAACCCTGCAGAGAGAGAATGATCCTCCCACAAGGACAACCACGCACCAGCCCAAACACCCGAATGTGCCGACAGCAGCACAACGCCAGCCAAGAGCACAGACAGGGCCCTCTTGTGCAGGAGCAGTGCCTGGGTGGCTTCCAGGGGTTCCTCCAGACCCTGCCATGGTTGTAGCGGTGCCATCCACAGCACTGGAGGAATGTTCTCCAAGGAGGAGACTCCATTCCACTCCAGGACAGGTGCCAGGGAGGGGATGTCCCCTGAGCTACACTGGGATGGCTCAGGGGCTCCAGGATGAGGCATCAACCATGAAGACACAACAACAACTTCTTTCCAAGCATATCTCAGCCATCCATCTCCTCTGCTCCCAAAGGCTTTTTCGGGCTCTGTTTGTCCAGCTGTGCTGGTCCATGGGGAGCCTGGCACTGGTGGCCAGGGCTGGGCCACAGCAGAGGCCAGCCCAGGAGGAAATCTTGCAGTGTCATCATCCGGGCTGTGTCCTGTCCCAGGACAGCTCCGGGTCGTGGCCACCCCCTCTCCCGGGAGCATCCCAGGGATGCTCAGCCACCCCCAGCCCCACAGGCTGAGCATCCCCACACTGGGGCTGCCAAGATGTCCCCACGCCATGGGGCTGAGCGTCACCCACACCCAAGTGACTCTTTCGGGTGCCCGTGGGAGGACCGTGGCCAAAACCAGAACAAATCCCGGGATTCGTGGATGGGAACACAGCCACCAGCCCCCAGAGCCTGTGACAGCAACAGAGATGGGTGCGGGGGAGCAGTGGGGGCTGCGGGCTCAGCCCTTGTCCCCACCGTGCCACGCTCCTACCTGCACAGCCCTCGGGACCCTCGAGCCCGTTCCAGAATCTCCTCCCTGCTGCTGATGGGCCGTAGGGATGTGGATGGAGAGCGGACCCACCGTCAGCCCCCCCAGCACCCCCAAACCACAACACAGCCGGTCCAGCCCAGACCCGGGCCAGCTGCTGCACCTCCCCACCCAAACACACGTAACAGCACCGATTCTGTCACGACAGACAACTCCCGACACGGCAAACGCAGCCGCCAGCAGCCAGACAGGGATGGCGAGTCGGAGCCACCACTGGCCACTCCGCAGGGACCCGCAGCCCCACAGCGACAGGGGACACGGCGCTGCCACCGGCGAGCCCCGACAGAAATCACATCCGTTCCGCGCCTGTCGCGACTGTCGCTGGCGGTGAACCCCCTTTGTCTGGCGAGCTGGGGCTCCGCCGCGCCCCGCGGCCGCTGGATGCCCCGCACATCCCGGCAGCATCCCGGCGGGACGGGGAGCGGCTACCGCTGCCGAGCCCCCCGCCCATCCCGGGGAGGCGGCTCCCACCGGAGGGACCGGGGACCCGCCCCAGCCACGGCGGGGATGTCACCGCCGCTCCCCCGGGGGCTCCATTCGCCCCTCAGGGGTGCCTGGCTCCCCTCCGCCTGTCACCACCGAGCCCCGGCACCCTCTCGGCGGGGCGGCTCCGCCGCACCGGGGACTCTCCATCCGCCCCCCCTCCTCTCTCCGCGGGCAGCGCCGGGAGGGGCCGCGCGCCGCCGCCCGCCGGGGCCTGTCTGGAACCTTCCG
>VWPU01001638.1:0-22710 GCA_013398955.1 Callaeas wilsoni | reverse complement strand
GGGGCCCGGGGGCGCGGCCCCGCCCCAGACCGCGCCCCCTCGAGTCCGCCCCACCCTTGGCCCGGGCGCGGGAGCCCCCGAGGTTACTTCCGGGGCGGGCCGGAAGCGGCGCGCTCGCGGTCGCGTTTAAACTGCGCGGGGCCGTGCGGCTGCTCTGGCCCCGGGGCCGCCACCCTCTGGAGCCTCCCTGTAACCTCCGCTGACCTCCCAAATCCCTCCCGAGCTCCCCGGCCCCGCCATGCCCATCCGCGCACACTGCACCATCTGCTCCGACTTCTTCGACAACGACCGGGACGTGGCGGCCGTGCCCTGCGGGCACACCTTCCACCGGGCCTGGTGAGCGCCGGGGCGGGCGGGGGCTCGGGCCGGACCGTGGGCTGTCGGCCATGGGCACCTTCTGTGGCCCCGCGTGAGGGCTCTGAGGAGTTCACGGAGCTGCCGCAGCAGTCCGGGCTGTGCTGATTGCACATTTGAATGGGCTGTCCCGGGAGGCGGTAGAGTCGCCGTCTCTGGAGGTCTTTAAGGAAAGACTGGATGTGGCATTTGACATGGTAGTGATCGGTCATAGGTTGGACTCGATGATCTCAGGCCTTTTCTGACCTAATTGATTCTGTGATTCTGTCACTGTGCTGCCTGCAGACTCCCTTCTCCGGAAGAGCCAGTGTCACAGGGTGTTTGGAGGGAGCGGTGTTGGATTATGCTGAAGCCTTCCTGGCAATTCCATGCTTTTCTAGGACTGCGCTGCAAGTGTCTGTGTTAAAAGGAAATGGTTCTTCTGAGGAAATAAACTTTGTGTGGGGAGAGGGTGGGCATTTGCTTTCCTGGCTAAGGAACTTGGAGAGGGACCACGGGTGTGATTGTCACTTCTCACTCAGCAGTGCTGCTCCGGCCTGCTCTGTTCCAGCAGCCAGTGAAGCAGGGAGAGCTTCCAAAGGTAACCTGCCAGCTCCAAATCATTACCCTGCTCCCAAAATAAACCTTTCCAGTGTGACGTGATGGCTCGGATGCAGAATGCATTAGTGGCTCTCCTGGGGAGCCCGGCAGGTTTGCATTCATCATCTCAGAGCAGAGCGCAGCCCGGCGCCCCGCGCTCCGTAGATCCGCGTTCAGCGGCACCCCTTGGAGCTGACCGGGCTGGGATCTCAGCTGTCGCATCCTCCCAGAGCAGCGCCTGTGCCGCGCAGTGTGCGGATCCGCTCATCCTGCGAAGCTGCGGCTCTTCAAAGCCTGTCTCCCAGAGAGATCTGAGCTCTGCAAAAGCTCTGCCCTGTTAAAGATAAGCTCACATGCTAAATTCAGCCAGGAATTGTCTTGGATATGCGGGTGGAGCATGCGTGTGAAACACGGAGCTCCTGTCGGCCACACCGCTGGACTGAAGGCTTGCGATTCTGCTTTTGTGTGATGAGGAGTCATATCCTGCTGTCTCCTGGGGAGCTGTGGGATGGCCCCTGGAAGCAGCACTCCAGGGTTCTAAGGATTTACTGTATGTTTTCCTTTTCTTTCTCAGCCTCATCCAGTGGTTTGACACTGCACCGAGCCGGACATGCCCGCAGTGCAGAAGCCAGGTAAAGCCACCCCCTGTGCACACCTGTGGCGTGGTGCTCTGCAGTGGCACCAAGGAGCTGTAGCCTGTGGTGATGCCAGAAAAAGGCTCATGGTAAAAAGCAGAAGGACCTTCTGTTACTTGAGAGTCCCCAGAGGCTGAGAGGATGAACTCCCCTCCACAGCCCTTCTGATTGCAGTGGGCTGAGGGTGCCCTGCCACTGTCTGCACTGCAGCTCCGTTAGAAAGGGGCTCTGGGTTTTTGCAGCTTTTACTTAGGCTGGGTAAGTATTGGCATGATGACAGAAGGGGCTGCAAAGGCTTAGCGGAGACACCTGACTTGTGTTTCTGGCACGCCCAGCCCATTGTTGTCAGGTGAACAGCCCGTTCTGCTGCATTCTGCTGCACGTGGGCCTTACAACCCCTCCTGGCTTTGCAGCATTCACCGCTCCCTTGAGAAAAGCAATGGCTGGGGAGGGAAGGAAGGATGTGCTCTGCTTCTGAGATAGGAACCTGAGGCTTGGGTTTCCATTGGCTTAACTGGGACCTGAACTTCTTTGAAGTCCCTTGTGTCACCAGCCTTCGTGCCGCCAGTAGGTCTTCGCACGTAGTGGCTGCAGGAGATGTTTCCTCGCTCTCAGATGTAAATTTTTAGCCAGCTGCTGCTTGGGCTTATTCTGTGTTCGTGCTTCTTTCCTCCTCTCAGGGTCTTGGCCCTTGTTCCTTCCCTGACTTGTTGATTCCCTCTGTTCTTCTCTGCCTCTTACATCTCTGGGTTACCATGGAGTTATCGCGAAATAACATCTTATGTGGCAGTAACCATGCAATTAGCTGGTGTCATGACTGTATATAATACTTAAAACACAAAGCTGTAACTGCATGGGGGAGGTGTGGAGAGCTATCAAATTCAATTACAGCACCTTCTGCCTGCAGAAAGCAGCACGTACTTCTGTCTTAGGATTTGGCATCATGTTAGCTCAGCATCAGCTGCTTGGGCCTGAGCTGCCAGAGAACAGACTGCGCTCGATTCAGAAATGTCTGAATCTTTCTGCTGCGGCTCAGGAGCTTGGCTGGAGTCACACTCCCAGAAACTGTGTGGGGGGTCTGCTGCTGTGCTGTTGAGCCAAAGCAGAGCATCGCCACTAATGGTGTCAAACACGTGATCTGATTTGCCTTTCATGGCCTTGTCACAAGACAGTACCTTCTCCCCCTCCATCTGTCTTCCATATCCGTTGTTTCCATATTTGTGCCCATCAAACTCTTCTGTCTCCTGTGTTTAGGTCAGCAAAAGACACATCATCAATAAGCTGTTTTTTGATGTTACCCTGGAGGAGCAAGCAGCACCGGATGCTGAGACCTTGCAGGTAACTTGACTGGGGGGTTCTTTCCTCGTGTGATGCTTCACCCTCCTGGAAATGTGGCCTGGGCCTGCTGATCCTCTGCCAGCAGGTGCTTCCCAAGCTGGAGCTTGCTGTGCTCATGTTTCTGACCTGAAGCATATCAGTCTCTGTGGTGATTTAGCATTCCCCCTCACCAAATCCCATGGGGTGACTCAAGGAGCGTCCTCTACTTCCTGCTCTTCCTTCTGCTTCTCACTTTACCTGGAAACCTCCTGAAGCAGCATCACATCGGACTGCTGTTCCTCCCTTGGGAATGAGAGTACAGAGCTGTTCCCAAAGGCAGGAGAAGGGAAATCCCAGATGCAGTGAATTGCTGCTGGTATCTGTGGCTCGGTTGGGTGTGAGCCCTGCTAACCCCTCTGGAAAGAAAGGGCCATTGGAGGAAGTGCCCTGTCCTCCCTTCTGTGCAGGGAGGTTTTTTGCACGGATTCAAGGATGTGGGGCAGGAGGATGATAAAGTCATGATTTCCCAAGAGAGATTAGGAAAGGGACTGCCTGAAGCCACACCAGCAGCAGTGAACAAAGTGGAGAGTGAGTCCTGGCAGGAGATGGGATGCTGAGTGGTATGCTCTAAGTGCCACCTTTAGGTGTGGAGAGTCGGGTGTGAGTAGGGATAAACACCTAAGAGTGGCTATTCCATGTTCTCTTTTGTGTAGTGTGGATGAAACATGGCTCTTTCTGTCTTGGAATTATCTGTTCCAAAAAAAAGGGTGGCCGGTTGACCTTGGTATAATGGGACGCTTGTACCCTCTTGTGTTTAGAAGCAGCATGTGCAGCAATTACCATAATTAGCAGTTGCCATGACAATTCTATATGTACTTCGTATGTCTTTAAAATAAAGCCAGCCAGACTAGAATGTCAGTAGCACTGTCTTTCTCCAAGACCACCAATAAGGAAACTGAAGGCCAAAGTGTGCTGAGGAATGGAGGAGCATCTCCGGGCACTGGGAGCCGCGTGCCCTCACAGCAGATAAACATTTCCTTTTGTACACATTGAGATCCATTCTCATGAGTGTAATGAGACGAGTGACTCGGAAGTGGGTTGCCTGGAGAGAATCGCCCTAGAAAATCTTCCTGTTCCCTCTCACCCCCACCCCAGGATGCAAAATGGGCTCCTCCAGCCTTCTGCTCCAGGCAGGCTGTGCAGAACTGCTCCCTTGCTCAAGGGCAGGACTGTGGAGCTGCTTCTGCACAAGCTTAATGGTAACTCCTCCTGTTCCTATAAGTCTTGTGGGTGTCTGTCAGAGCAACATCCAGCCCCAGTGTACAGCCTGCTTAATGAGGGCACTGAGGTCACCAATGGAAAGAACCAAATACTTTTCTGGGTAAATCAGCATCATTAGCTTGTGTGGCTCTTCACTGCTGTGTGCACTGTACAGGTTGCTGCTGCGTTTGTCACCGGTTTCATGTCATGTGCTGCCTCGTTTTTGGAGGACATGGTACCTTGAGATCACAGGTGCCTTGTTCATAATGGGTGAGGGACTAATGTCCACATAGATGGCAGGTCTGTCTGTGATGGAGTGTCTGATTCTGGCCAGGCAGCAGTTCGAAGCAAACACATGGTGGGCCAAGCCCAGGCTCTTTGGAGGATAAGAATTGCTGGCATCCTCCGCCAGAAGCATTTTCTTCCAAGAAGAAAAAAAAAAAAAATCCAAGGTTTGTGATGAACCACTGCCTGGCCCTCCAAGAGCGGTGTTCATCTCTGTAATCAGCTGGAGCTGTGTCTGTGCAGCCCACAGCTGTCCTGGAACGAGCGTTCTGCCTCCTGCCGTGAAAAGGATGTGCTAGAAAGCAAAGTGTGTAGCTGTGGTCTCCTTGTCATCTTGGGGAGACAAGTTTGGGATTCTCTTCTGAGAACCTGTCTTTGGCACCCAGTGAAGTGGTCAGAAGAGCTGCCTCATGATCTGAAACCCCTTCCTGTTGTTGCAGAATTAGCCAAATAATTAGCTTTTGAACAGTAAATGTCTTTGTTGCTGTTCCTCACTCTTGCTGCTACTCTGAAATGTTTACAGTCAAAGGAGTGCTGGGGCTGCTTTGCTTTCCACCCCCAGGCTAAAACTTCAATGGGAATCTGGATCCCTGGAGTAGCTGCAGACCACAGGCTAAATGTCCAAGCATTTCTTTCGTTACTGAACCTGGGTTTAGCCTATATTGATTTTAAAGATGGTCCTTAGTGAGCAGAACAGTCTCCATTTGGCTGTTCTCAGAGCAGGAAAAGGGTGAGTTTTGGGGTGTAACACCTCAGTGAGTCTGTCAAGAGCTGCCTGTGATCTGGGGAGTGGAGAGTTCTTCTTCCAAAGGATATTTCAGCTTGGTGAAGAGGAGGTGGGGGAGGATTCCTGCCTGTAAACCTGCTGGGGAAGGTAGAAGCCTTGGAGGACAGCTGTCTGTTTGTGGTCAGGATATACTCGTTTGATCTTGGGAAAATGTGGTCTTGTAACTCGGCCTGGCAGAGAGGAGAGAAAATTTGGAGCAGCTTTTAGGAGCTGTGGTGGAGGATGAGGGATTTCAGATTAAGTTGATGAATGAGGTAATGTTACATAGCTGCCCGCAGTAGCCCAGGATTTCTTTGCTATCATGATAATTAGCACATCTTGTGAGCTCACTAATCGTTCCTGAATAGGACTCTGAGGAAGCTACTTCAGAATAGTTCCTGCAGCAGAGTTAATTCCACATTAGCCCTCCAGCAGTTGTGCCCCTTGGGGCAAATCCCAGTCAGCTCTGCTAGGCTTTGCATTTAGTCCCTCCTGCTTACCAAGCTTTACATCCCACATTCTCTTTCCTGCCTTTATTGTCACTAGCAGAGCCTCGCTCCGGTCCCATCAGAGCCGTGGTCACTGCTGGTGCTATTCTGGGCGCAGATTTACATGTAGCATTCCGGGTTGCACAGATTTGTGTGCCTGTGTTGGCATTTTATTGTGGTTTTATTCCACTGCAGTTCCTGTCTGACTTGTTATGTGCTTTCCTCTGCAGTTCTCTAACACAGCTTTTTAAGTCATCTTCTGTTGACTCTTTCCTGCATATATTTGTCTCTCTGGTTTTTATTTTAAATGTACATATAGATATAAATAGCCTCTCTTTTTAACCTCTCTACATTTCCTTTGGCTATTCGCCACTGTTAAGTTATATCACTTCATTATCTCTAATTTAAACTACAGGGCATTTGCTGCCTCTTTCTGATCCTTGATGAAGGCGTTAGAAATATTTGATGTTCTTCAGACCCTTGTGGTACCCAGGAGATGTTGTGCACTCTCAGTTTGGCGTGGTATGGATTGGTTTCTCAGTGATCTGTTTCCAGCCACTCGATTGAGCTGTTAGCTCATATCAGCATCCTGAACTGCAGTGACTTCAGTGTCTGTCAGCACGTTTGAGTGCATGCTTGGTTACCTTTTCAGATGTTTGGATGTGCCCTCCTGTCTCCCACCTGCATCTGATTAAGGTTCACTTCAGTTTAAAGAACTCTCAGCAATCCAGTTAGTCTGGCAACATCCCTGCCTTATTGCCTTGTTTAGGTAAAACATTATAAAAATTGTTCTTGCCTGACTTCCTGTGTTTCCCTGAGAGCCTTCCAAAATTATTCAGCTAAAACAGGATGACTGACAGTGTGAGAAACACAAGGTTGACAAGGCTAAGAAGAAGCTGCGATCCTCTCTTCTCCCCCTGAAGAATGCCAGTTGGAGGTGCTCTTTCCGTTCCCTGTGATAGTCCGGGCTTCTAACTCCGTGCTTGTTGTTTCCATGTTCCCTCCTTAGTACCTGCCTGGTCCAAACGTCCTGCTGAGAAACCCCTTGGGTCTTTATAAGATCTGGTGAAAGCATCTCTGCAGGGCATTTCCTAATGGGGTTCTCTGTGTTGTGTTTCAGAACGAACTGGACAAGGTGAAGGCCCAGCTCTCCTTGAAAGGTGAGTTCCAGCTGCCTTCGGGGGATCGGCAGCCCACAGTCAGCAGGTCCTGGCCTCCACCTGTGCCAGGTGGCTTGCCCAGGTCTGAAGAACCCCTGTGCAGAGGCCACCCCTCTCTAAAGCCGAGGGCATGGTTCAGGCTGCAAAATGTTTTGCTAGAGCAACTTCTTCAGAGCTTTTTCTGAGGCGAGAGCACCTAAAGCGGTGCAAAGCTTGTATAACAAAGCCCAAGTCCACAGCCTGGCCCAGCTCTGCTGTAACTCAGGAGCTCGCTGTGAGTTTAGACAAGTAGATGCAATTTTTTTGCCCCCTTCCTAATCACAAACTTACAGAATTGCAGCACAGCTCTATTCGGCGCAGACTTGAAAGCAAAAGCCTTGGTTTGCTTGCTGGGAAACTCACAGCTGCATATGGCAAAGGCTCATTCCCTCCAACAGATCAGAGGGTGAAAGTGGTGTCCAAAAGCAGCAGTGGGAAGGCTTTGGATTTGTTTGGCTGTTGCAGTGCCACATGTGTCGTGCGAAGAGCAGACGGAGTTCAGTGTGCGCGCACTTCCATCTTCCCATCTTTAATTTTAGAGGATGTTTGAGGGAGGCAGGAAAAGCAAAAGCCCTGGAGACTTGTCGATGGGTTTTAAGCATCGTCTGTAGGCAGCCTGTCATCAGAACATGAGTCATGAGCAGCAAAAGGAAAATGTCAGTCTAAGTGACAGAAATCCTAAAACATGCTAGCAGAAGGGGAAAAAAAAATGTTTAAAGAATGCTGGGGGCTCACCCACGCCCCGAGAGTTGTCTTTCCTCTGCGTTCCCTGCATGCACGAGACAGACATGAATAGCCAGTAGATTGAGGATTCGGTCCTTAGCCTGAGAGCAGAATTGGATGGTCTGCATGTCTCTATTCTGAGGCCTGTTCTCCTGCCAGCTTGGTTGAGTTTAGTGACTTGGTAGAGAGCCAGATCTTCTGGGGAAGGTGGCTGGGATTCTTGCTAGGATATTATCCAAGAAAAACTGCTTGAAGGCCTGCTAATCTTCTCGGCTTCTGGTGAGTAGAGGTTGGATTTGACATTCCCTGTCCCATTCTCTTTTCATATTGGAAATGCGAAGCTCCTTCCCACCTCCTGCCTCCTTTGCTGTGGGTACTCTGCTCTCTGCTGGTTCCTGTGTATAAGTTCTCCACGTGAAGCTGTGCTCTGCTCTGCACTGCAGAGGAGCTGTGGAGCTGCCAGGCTCTGATCAGCCTGCAAATGGCTCTAGAGGTGCCGAGCTCCGAGCAGACCCAGCAGGCTCTGTGGGAGGCACTCTGAATGAGCTGAAAACTCATTCCTGCAGCATGAAGGGGTTTGATTCCTGCCATCTGCCTCTGGGCAGCTGGGAACGGAGGAGGGGGAAGCCCTAACTCTTTTGGTGGGTGTGGAGTCCCTGCAAATGCAAGGGAGCGTCTCCAGGCACTGCCTCTGGTGGGAAAGGGTTATTCAGATCAGTGGAGAAGCCACCCGCGGTCTTCTGCTGGAACACATTCCTCTCTTGTTCCTCGGTCCCACATGGCTTTTTTACTCCCTGATTGAACAGTGAAGCTTCACTGCAGGTCATGCTTCCACAGAATGTGGAGGCAGAATTTGAAACTGGATGGCTTGCAAGGAGAACAAGCTTTTCGGAAAGGCACTCTTTGGCTCTCTGCTATTGCCAGGCTGGAGCCACAGGTGATTTTAGCAAAGACTGAAGATGCTGAGCTGAAGATTTTACCCTGCTCTCAGCAGGGTTAGGTGGAGGGGTTCCTGCTTTTTCTCATTACCCAACTGCTTTGAGCTTCTCAGCGATGCTGGCTGTTCCCTGCATAGGTCTGGCAGCTCCTGATGGAGGTTGTTGCTTTCTGAGCTGTTCTCTCCTTGTATCCACAAAACAAATTGAAATCTGGTGGTGTTTTCTACCACCTTCTCTCTGGTGGTCAGAGGCATGTGCTTTGCTCCTGGATTGCCAGGGGAGGGATAGCAGGACTCAAAGGTTTTGTGACCTGCAAAAAGTGAGTGCTTGAGGAGTCTACTTGGGCTGTCATGTGTCCTGCAGTGTCCCCAGTGTCACTGCCTCCTGCCCTTTGATGTAGGTGCTGTGGTTGGTGAGGGCACGTGCAGCAGCTTGGTGGACTACTGCATACAGCTGCCCAACGGCCCCCAAAGGGGTTCCTGACACGTAAAGTTCCGTATGGAGAGGATGGATACAAAGCTCTGTTCTCCAGCTCTATGACAGCTTGGTGTAACTCGAGAGGAATTATTTCCTTGTGCAAGCCTGGCTTTGAGAAAACGCAAGAGTTAAGATACATCATCTTAATGCTAGCAGGGCTGGCACTGGAAAGCTATTAAAGGGAATTTTTTATCTTTAGTAAAGAAATCTTGAAGCCTGCTGGCACTGAGAGAAGCAATTGCTCAGTACAGACCCTGGTGCAGACAGCGCTTAGAGAAATGGCTCTCTCCAGGAATGGCCAACTCCTGGTAGCCTGGAGCTGAGCCTGCAAGCAGTCTGTGTGCTCCTGCTGCTGTGGTGCAGCTGGAGTCTGGGTTACCAGGCCATGACCTTTTTCTTTCTTCTTTTTCAGAGAAAGAAAAGCGGGAATGCCAGGCTGTTGTGGACGGGCTGAGGGACACTCTGGATGCACGCAATGCCACGATAGAGTCGCTCCAGAAGGTGCTGGGAGAGACAGAGATGCTGTGCTCCTCTCTCAAGGTACCCTTCCTGACCCCAGCAGGACTAACCATCATGCAGTCAGTGTTAGTTCTGTTGAAGATCTCTGCAGATCCTGCTAATAAAGAAGTTGTGCTGGTGGGATTTTGGGTCTGGTGCCTGGGTTTTCATTTTGGTTTGATTAATTGAAGCAAGTGCTGTTGCCGGACTCGAGGTCCTGTTTGTGCTCTGCCTGAGGTGATTCAGAGGCATAAAAAGCCTACAGGCCTGTGGTTTGTGTACAGGTGCTCAAGGCAGAGGTGTCCCTGGTGAGGGAGAAATGCCAGCCCAGCCTGAGGAATGTGGCTGAGCCTCGCTAATGAAGTGGCAGTGCTGGTCATAAAGGTAGTAGCAGGAACTTAGTGTGGGAACTAGCCCAGCACCCCATTGCTGAAACACTGGCTCCCTGAGGTAGAATGTTCTTCTGAAATGTGTTTAGGCCAAGCGGGATTCAAGGAAAATTAGTTTCTTACTTTGATTGGGGGAGAAGTCAAACTGAAAAATATGGAGGGGGAATTGCAGGCTTCAGCTGAGGGGGATCTGGTCCAGCTAACTCTCCTGTCTCTGTTCTGTTGCCAGGGCTTTGCCTCAGTTAGGTTAGTAACGTTGTGAAGTCCAGGGATCAAATATTCCTGTTGTGCTTCAGTGTGCAGTGACTCAGTGCGTAGTCATGTACTGTGCGTAAACAGCAAGAGGAAGAGGGTAAGAGCAGGAGCAGCTTTGTTGGGATGTCTTGGAGAAGCTTTGCCTTGGTGCTGGGCTGGGCAGTCTGTGCTGTGTGAAGGTTATGTGCCTGTCTCAAGAAGGTGGGGTGCAGGCAGGTGGGGTTGTGAGCTGCAGGCTGAAAGGTGGGGTAGGCATCTACTGTGCTTCCTGAGCTCTCTGACCCAATATCCTAAACTGCGTTGTGTTTCTTGACCTGCACGGTGAAGTGGCCCAGAGAAAGCTTGTAGATGTGTCGTGGTGCTGTCTTGCTGTATGCCACCTGCACTGTTTGAGAGGAAGCATCTGGGAGGTCTACCTGACATTTGAACAGATAGAGTAAGGAATTAATGCCAGGCAGGCCTTGCTGTGAGCCAGCACAACTGTTTTTGTCCAGCCATGGGATTATATCCAATCTGCTTGCATGTAAAGGCAGCCTGGATCTCGGCCATGCCATAGATGCTGGTGTGATCCTGGATAGGTCAGTGGCAGGATACTTCTGATGCCCCCTACTCCAGCAGAAATGATTGTGGCAGTGTACGCTGGTATGCGCTGCCCAACTCAGCATCTCAGTGCTTGGTTTTCCTGCCTTGACACCTCTGGAGGAGGCTCTGTGCTTATCTTCCCTGTTGCAAAACCCTCTCTGTATGCTTAAGTCCCTTTAATGAAAGCTGGGCAGGGCAGAAGGATTAGGGACCTGGAGGTATCTTTTCTATGGCGTAGGGGGTTTCCCAGCTGAAAGCCAAGCACTGACTTAAAGTGCATCATTAAAGATTAAAGCACTAAACTTCTGCAGTGAAAGTACAGGCTTAACTCGCTGTGACGCAGGTTAAGGCTGCGAGCCAGTCCTGTCTTCTGCTGGCACTGTCGGTTTGCTGCTGTTTCAGGCTGGCTGAAGCTGGGGGACTCTGCTCTGAGCTGGCACAAAACACTGCTGTGGGGATCTGAAGTGTTGAGAGTTCTGGTTAGGGAAAAGCCAAAGACAGGCTCCAGTTAAGCAAGAGTAACGCATGAGCCTGCAACACTGTCCCTCGTCAACTTCCCAGTGGTTTCACAGCTGTTTGGTTTCTGTGGCAGGAAGTGGATAAAATCCTTAAACTTCTGTGTGGGAAGGAGCTTCACAAGGCAATGATCTTTTGCCAGGCCTCTCCCTGGAATCAGCACTGTGCTGAAACTAGAGCCTTTCAAAGTTGCTGTGCGAGGTGCCGAGACACACACAAACCTAGACAGCACAAGTGTATCAGAATGGTGCTAATTCTGCTCTCCCCATCCTCTGCACACTGCACATGTGCGCTTTTCCAGCTCAGCTGAGATTCTGTGTTAGTGCCAGAGAGATGATGGCTGCAATAGGCTTGCAGCAGGTGAGAGAAGGGCCCAGGTGGGTGTCCGGTTTGGCTGAGGTCTCCCAGAAGAGACCCTCATTCCTATCTATGCTCTAAGCAGCTAACAGCAAGGAGAATTGGGAGGCTGAAGCAATCAGCTGTGCATGGAGGGGAAGGCCATAGCAAAGTTTGCTCACTGTGGGCTCCTTTGCTTTTGTAAAACAAATCATCCCTGCTGTGTACAGGGCCTGGCAGAGAGGGGCTACAACATGGTTTCAGCTCCAGCCTCGCTTTGTGATTAGCACTGAGACCCTGCTGTGCTCGTGGGGAGCAGAGCTGGGGGTGCAGTGGGAGGGAGCTCAACTCTCCATAATCCCAGGCTGCTGAGGTGGTGATAGCATTCAGAGCCGATGTACGCTCCCAGGTGCCCGCAGTGCGCGTAAGCCAGGATGTTTCTCCAACAATCCCTGGAGCCTTACTAATGCTCTGTGTGTGCTTGCTTCCCTGCAGAAGCAGATGAAATTCCTGGAGCAGCAGCAGGAGGATAACAGAAGTTCAAAGGAGGAGGCCCGCCGGCTGCGAAACAAGCTGAAAACCATGGAGCGGTGAGATCTCGAGTGCTCCCTGGGCCTTGCAGGCTGGGCTGCAAGCCTCTGCCCTTTTTGGGGAGAGCAGGAGGGGTCCTGCTGGGCCTGCTGCAATACCCACCTCCATGTGCTGGATCACCTTACCTGTAAGGTTCAAAATGGCTGCATTAGCTGCCTTTGCCTGCCTGCACTCTTGCCCCTGCTGTGTTTCCAGACAGCTGCTCTCCTTAAAAAACAGCAAGGCAGGGTACTGGCCTCATCTCTAGTGCACTGAGCATGGCTATGTGCTATTTCTGTTATCAGAGGATGCTGGGGCAGAATGCCAGCCCAGGAACACAGTCAGCCACAGGGCTATAGGGACCAAGAGCTGGGCATCGGTTCCATGTGCAGTATGTGTTACAGCTGCCCCTTCTCTAGTCCAAGCAGTGCTGCTTTTCCCCAGTGAAAAGCCCTGCTTGGGGTGAGGCAGCTGTGTCTCTTCTCCCATGACACCCAGAGTGCCTGCAGCAGAAGCTCAGGCTGCGCCAGGCCGTTGAGGGGGAAGCCGGGCTTTTGTCTCTTTCCCAGGTCTGTTTGTGATTCATGAGCTGAGGGTATGGGGTTTTTTGTGGTGTTCTTTTTGTGCAGGATCGAGCTGTTGCTTCAGAGCCAGCGCCCAGAAGTGGAGGAGATGATCAGAGAGATGGGAGTTGGGCAGGCAGCGGTGGAGCAACTTGCAATCTACTGTGTCTCCCTCAAAAAGTAGGTGCTGCAGGCTTGGCACAGCTGGCTGGTGCTGTCCTGGGGGTGCCCAGGGAGAACCCTCTGCCGAGCACCTACAGGCACGCGGGCTCTGCGGAGCTCTCGCCGCCTCTTAGGGCTTCCACTGGGTTTTCACTGACAGATCCTGGGGACCTAGTTTGGAGCCTGTCACACTGAACTGTTCCTCTTGTCACTGTAGTGACATGTGTGTCACCATGGGAACTGTCTGCAGAGTTGTCAGTGCACCTATGAAGTGATGATGATTATTCCCTCCGCTTTCCTCTCACGCCCGGGGGAGAACTAGCGGATGGGGAGCTCTGGGTTGTGCCCTCTGCAGCACACCACTGTGCAGCTGTGGCCTCTGGCAAAGCAAGCCTGCACTGCTGCCCTCCCCTACCTGGATATCCATCTGGTCCTGCTGGGGAAAAAACACAGCTTTTTTTCTCTGTTCTGATGGCAGCTGAATAACTGCAGCTTTGGTACAAAGCTGTAATGAGGCAAGTGTCCCTGTGGTGTAATTGGGAATGAATGTGCACGGCCAGTAGTGTGAAGTCTCTGAAAAGTCACTTAAAGCAAAGTCCCCTGTTTGCTGCCAGCATGGAGGCTGTGCTCTGTTGTCTGTCTTTTTCACTGGTGACTGAAATGTCTCTGTCTCTGGTTCCCATTTTACTGGTGGAATCAGGCATGGTATCCTGTGCAGGTTTTTTTCTCCCCCGTGGTGTAGTGGAATATGTGACACAGTGTTGGTACACTCATCTCTGTTCCTTAAAGGGCTTTGTATTTTCTGGGTTTTCTCTGATGGTTCTGCAGGTCCAGAGCTTCAATTTAAGGGTCTTGACTTGTCTCTGAGAAGTTCTGGCTCAACTGTCTTACAAACAGTGTGACTCTTCGGGTCTCTTTGCAGGGAATATGAGGACTTGAAGGAGGCTCGGAAGATCTCTGGTGAGATGACAGAGAAGCTGAAGAAGGAGCTGTTTGCTGTCAATAATAAGGTAAACCGGAAGTGTGAGTTGCTGGGTGACATCTGGGCTGTAGATCCCTGCCCAAGGCCCCTGCAGTGACCCCCTCCCACGCTGATCCGTACAGGTGTGTGGAAGGGTCAGGCTGGAGTTTCTGGGTCAGGATGTGATGTGGTGAGCAAACAGCTCGTGGGCTGTTGTCAGGAGGGCAGTCTCTGGGGACAGTGCTGGGGCAGCATGTGCACAGCCAGCCAGAGTCTGGCAGGGAGCCCGTGCTGGAAGGCAGCAGCACACAGGTGCTCCACTGCTCCCACTGGGTTCTGGAAGCAGCAATTCTTTCATCCGGCCACACTGCTGAGCACTCAGCTGCCAGCTCCTCCTGCTGCAGAGCTGGGCCCCTAAGGAAGTGGGCAGGGGTTTGGAGCCAGTATCAGTTAAGCTGTGCTTAGTCCTGGCTTGGCACAACCAGTCATACCCAGCCTTGTGCCTTCAGCCAACTGAATTGGGCCAGGGCTCCCACATCACGCTGTGCCCAGGCAGGAGAGGTTCCCAAAGCAGAATGAGGACATGCAGGTGGCTCTTCACAGAGCCTGCCTGGGCTGGTCCTGAGTTGGTGCAGAGCTTGGGGATGCTGACAGTGCCTCTGCTGCTGTGCTCCCTCTGCTCCAGGCCTGGCTGGGATCTGTTAGCTCAGGTCAGGCAGGACTCTGTCTGTTCTGGTGGCACATCTCTGTGAAAAGCATGTGTCTGTAGCCTCACTCCTCAAGGCACAGGTGTTCCCTGGGGCATCCCCATGTCTAAGCCAACAAAGTGAGACGCTGTGGGTGGATTTGGCCTACTTCTGTTACTCAGCCATAGCTGTTGTCCCCTCAAATGGAGGAGGAGGTTTTCAGATTGCTGTGCTGTGCTCCCCAGAGGAGTTAACCCCGACACAAGGTGCTGCTGCTGGAATTGGGCTGCTCCTGGCTGAGTCAGACCCAAGCTGTGCTGGCCAGTGTGCATCAGGAGGATGCGAGTCAGTGCACAAGGGCCTCTAGGCTCGGCTGACAGAGAGCTGATTGTACCCACAGTCTGTGAGCTGGCCCAGACTCCCAGACCCACAAAAGTGTCTGAAGTGGTAGCAGTCCACTTCCTGACCCCTGCTCCTGACATGCTTCCCTGTTGAATCAGGCTTGTCCATGTGCCAGCACTGCTGATGCACAGCCATCCTCCAGCCTGTGGTTTGTAATTCCTGCGCTCTGGTGTGTCCAAAGTCCTGCAGGAATTCAGAACGAAGCCACCACGTGTCAGAGGCAGGAAAAACTGTTGCCGTCAGGCATAAATCCTGGGTGAATGCTGGGTAAGCAGCCCTGGAGATCCCTCTGCAGGCAGCTTGTGGAATTGGGTAGGCATTGGATTGTGCTGATACAGGAAAGATTGGTCAGACTGACACAGGAAAATTGAGCCCTTAAACAGGGGAAGCAGCATGTGGTGCAGAGCACGCTGCTCTCACAGGGCTCTGCAGTCCCCCTTACCCAGGTGTTGTAACCCACACTCTGTTGTGTTCTGCAGCTGCAGAAAACGACTTCAGAGTTGGAGAAGACAAAGGAGGACTTAAAAAGCACACAGAAAGATCTGAAGAGTGCAGACAAGGAGATCTTGGTGAGAATATCATTCCTCATGGCCAGCTGCCAGTTACTGCAGACTGGTCTGCAGCTGCAAAGCCAGGAGTTACTCTGGCTTTTGCTCAGTGACTAAATTTCCCAGCCTACCTCTGAGCCTCCACCTGATGCTGATTTATGGAAAAGGGTCAAAGTATCTACTGCTAATTTTTTCCTTATCTCACTGTCTGCCTTCCCTTTTCCCTCCAGAGTCTGAAGAAGAAGATAGACATCTTGCAGGATACTCTGAAGGTCCCATCTGTAACCAGGGAAACACTCAGTCGGCTGGTCTTTGAAAGGTTAGTGAGCTGCATCCTCAGGTACAGTACAGGCATAGAGGTGACAGGTTCAAAGCAAGAGTTGACAGTTTGACTGTCTGAGAAAGCAGAGAGGTACTAGTCTGGCAGGTGTCACGGAAGTATGGCTGTTTTGTTCCTTGAATCCTTTTTCTTGTGGCTGATGAGATGATGTTTGGTTTACTTGGAAAAAGTGTGTGTCTCAGAGGATTTGGGTCAGGATGGGGTGGAGGAATGGCCTGGATTCTGAAAAAGTCTTTGTCACTGTGTCCTGCCTGGGAAACATCCCTAAAGCTGCTTTTCTCGTTGCTTTAGAGTTGGCCTTGTGATGAGAGTGCCCTGGTTTATGGGGACCAAAGATCTTAGCTAGCAGAGGAATTTAGCCTGATAAATGACATCTGCTTTTATCCAGCCTTTCCTGAGGAGCCTGTGCCATTACTCCAGTAGAGCAAGCTGGGTTGTGTCCGTAGAGCAGCAGTGTGTCAGTGTGATTCCTGGGCTCTGGGTGCTGCTGTTGCAGCACTCAGCATCTGAGGGGGGAGCAGTAATTTGGGACATTGAATTTAAACTCTGGGGTTCAGACTGTCCGTTCTTTGACGTGTAAGCAGAATGGGGCTCTGCTTCTGGTGGCACTGCTGTCTGAGCACTCAGTGTCATGGGGTGCAGCTCTGCCTTCCCCTGGGTGGCAGGCAGTGGCTCAGTGACTGATGCTTTTCTTGGCCTTGCAGCCCTGCTCCTGTGGAACTGCAGCACCCGAAGCTCCACCGCCCGGCCGGCAGCGATGAGATCAATCTAGATGCCACTTATGATGTGGACACCCCTGAACATCAGCCCTGCACATCTCCCTTTGGCCCTGCAAAAAGGCAGAAGCTGGATAAAAAGCTGTGAGTTTTCCCTCCTCTTTCTGCTTCTAAAGGAGATCAAAGTCTCACTGCTTTGGAAGTTGCTGTGTGAGATCAGATAGCTTTCCAGCTGCCTGATGGTGTGCTGCAAGCTTTGTCGTCATTTGCTTGGCCTTGTCTGTCCTTGCCAGCTCCACTTGAACAATAAATCTCTGCTGATTTGCTCCTTGGGCTCCTTACAGGCCTCCTGTGGTAAATCTGGCGAAGAAAGTTCTGAAGGAAACAGTGGAGGTAAAAGGACTAATCTTGATTTTTCTGTGTTGCCTCTTTGATTCTGCTGTTAATAAGCTTGGGATAAAGAATCTATTTTCTCCCTTGTGTCCCTAGACCGGCCCATCTATAGAACCAGTCTGTGCTTCAAAGTGTTTTCCTTGGTTGTCTCTTAGAAACACTGTTGCTGCCTCAGGCCTCCTGAAACTGGGCAGGAGAAGGGAGGGTGGGGACCCACATGCTTCTTGCTGATGATTCTGCCCCAGATGTGCTTCACAAACGCCACCTGGAGCTGACCACGAGGGCTGTGGGGTCAGCTGAGGTGGCTGTTCTCCCAGCCTTGCCAGGGGCAGTGTCCTGCCTCCTGGGCACTGTTCCACATAAGCCCCAGTGGGAGGTTGGAAGCTGCTCGTTTTCAACCTGACATGTGGTATGGCAGTAACCATTACCTTAAAAAGCTGTCTGTGTTATAAGTGCTGCCTGTATGTGGACTCCATTCAGCAGATTGTGCTGGTTAAAGGGCTTTTCTTGTTATTTTGTGGGACAGAACAGGGCAGATGATCTGGAGGATGATGCTCTTAAAGGACTCTTGCCAGCGTTCATCAGGAACTCTGTTCTCTCCAAGAAACCATCTTTGGGCAGTTTGCTGGGTCCTCACAAGAACATGGGCACTGTAAGTATGACTGTCCAGTTGGTGAGTGTGCCCAGGGCTGGCACTGCCACCTCTGTCCTGAACTGACCCTGCAAGAGGAAGTGAACGAGGCTTTTACCTTGCCACATACAGTGTGTGGAAAAATAAATCTCGGAGCACAGCCTGGCGACTTCCCAGTCCTGCAGAGCTCCAGGGATGACAGATGCTCATTCCCTTCCTGGCAGCAGACTAAGTGGCTCTCAGTGTCCTATTCCTTCACCTCCTTGGAGCTTAGGGTGTTCTCCTTGTATTCCTCAGTCCCAGTGACAAAATCCTAAGCCTTGCTCGGCTTGTCTCAAAAAGTGCCCAATGTTCCCAAACTTTCTTAATACCCATGAGTCTTTGTCCAAAAGTGAGGGCTTAGTGCAAATACTGTTTCCAAGTGCCTTTAACCCCTCTCCAGAAGGTGTGATCTGCAAGACTCTCCCTTCCCCATAACCAGCATGAGGAGAGGTAGCCAAGGCTCTGTGTGCTGCTCCAGGCTCATTTGTTTCTCTCTCCTAGGTGAGGACGGGCTACGATGGCATGGGAGGCAGGACAAAGTTCATACAGCCAGTATCCTTTCCTGCAGCTTGTGTGGCAGTACTGATGCTGTGGGCACCTCATTTCTGTTCTTCCCCTTTGGTCTCAGTCAACAAAAAAATGGACTTGGGATCCTCAAGGAATGAGCTGATTTCTCTCTGAACAAATCTGAGCTCAGCAAAGGTGTCAAGGACCTGAACTTGCTGAGAGTACTTGTGGCTGGTTCAGAGGAGCACATCAGCTACAAATCAGTGGAATTTGCAGAGACTGCCTGTGTCCTTGAGATCTTACAGCAGGAGTGTAGCACAGCCCCTCCTGGCTGTGTGCCTGCCAGCCCATGCAGCCAGAGCCCTCATTCCTGCGGGATGCTGCTCCACTGTGGTGAGGAGTGGCTAGGCTGAGCTCACCCCGCAGGTGTGGAGCTGCTCCTGCCTTGGGATTGCTCTGCCATGGGAGGCTGCAGGCTCTGGCTTCTCTGCCTTTACCTGCACAGTGTCCTGGCTCAGGAGGTCTTGCAGCTCAAATAGATACGCTGTTAAAATGCTGGTTTATGTGCAAGGGGATAGCATAGACTGATAGAATTGTGAATGTTGGAAAAGAGCTGTAAGATCAGAGTCCAACCATTAACCCAGCATTGCCAAGCCCACCACTAACCCATGTCCCTAACCACCATGTCTGCATGTTTTTTGGACACTTCCAGGGACTTCTACCACTTCCCTGGGCAGCCTGTTGCAGTGCTTGACCACCTGTTTAGTGAAGAGATGTTTCCTAATATGCAGTCCAAAACCCCAGTTTGGGAAATGTTCCCTGACTTGTGGGACAGGAGTGTCTGACCTCTGCTGCTGTGAGAAGATAGCAAAGCCCATCCTGTCCTGCAGCGAGTTTTTCCTGGGATGCAGATATATGGCTGGGTCCCAGGTCTATGGTTGAGACTGGACTGCAGCAGGTGTTGGATCACTTGTGTTCCCAGGGCACTGATCTGTGCTTTCCTTGACAGTTTTACCTCCAGACAAACCTGGCAGAAATCCGTCCATTATCAGTGAGGAGCAAGAAGAAGGTCTCCAGACCAGTGTCTGCAGCTCCTGCTGCATCTTCCTCCAGCAGCAGCCAGGCCAGAATGGACACTTTCCTGCTGTGAGAGCCCCTGACTTCTTGGGAGAGGCTTGGAAGAGGCTGCAGGGCAGAGCACACTTGCCCAGGGCCTGGCACGAGGCAATGTGCAGCCACTGCTGCCTGGGGTACTGTTCGCAAAGCACTGATGCTGCCTCGTGGGTGAGATGAGCTGCCCCGTGGGGAATCCTGCCCTTGCAGCAAGCCAACAGGAGGCCAAGCCTCTGGCTAATGCCTGGACTGAGTTACCCTCCTCGTTTTACCATTCCTTCCTCCTTTTTTTCATGCAGAATTAACAGGGTTTTCTTGCCTTCTGGCCTCCTCAGAGCTCTGCAGTTACTGCTGCTTTGCACTCTCTAGCAGCAGGTGGAACTGCACTTTTTGGATGCAGCCACAAGCAGGAGGTGCAGGAAGGGTGTCTGGGATGTCAGTCTGGAGAGCAGCAGGGAGAAGGAACCTGGACCAGCTCATGCCTGGTGTAAATAGTTCCAAGAAAGTTTACTGGAGGAAGAAGTGTGTAGAGCAGCCTGTGTGGCTGCGGAGTGTCTGTACGTTCATCATCAAACACCTTCCCTCAACCACAGGCCTGTTGTGGCTGGTGAGACCCACAGGTGGGCCTGGGGGCTGTGTTGCCCTGCCCTGTTTTGGGCCATGAAGTCCAGAGTGGTCTTGCAGGCGTGGCACTGAAACTGCTGACTGAGGAGGAAAGTATTGGGGTGACCCCCTGTTCCACTTGGGAGCAGAGATAGGTGTGCTGGTGCGACCTCTGTGCTTGGCACATGGTGTGAAACTAGTTTATTAATTTGTATTTTTTGATAAGATTGTAGAGTATTTTGGTATTTTATAACTGTTCTGCCTTGTGATTAGAGGGTTTGGGATGGCCAGGAGAAGTGCTGAAGGATGGCTCCCTGCAGGGGAGGGGGAGACTGGTGGGGCTGAACCTGTCTGGGTTCTTCAGCTTGGAGCTGTGGAACAGGAGATCCACACCTGAAGCAGGGCTGTCCGAGCTGCAAGGAACAGATGTGGTGAGGCACCTAATAAAGCACTCTGCTGTACAAATCTGACATTTCCTATTTCCAGCTGCTTCGGGCCAGAATCTGTCGTACTTGGACTGGCTAAAAACATGTTTTTAGGGAATAAAATATATTGCTGTGAACACTTGTTAACACAACTGGCTTCTGAGCATTTTGTACCCTATTGCACCTCAGGGTGGAGGTCTGAGCTTGGGTGCTGAATGTAGGGTGGTGGATGTGCTCAACCCTGCAGCATCCTTTGGGGTGCCAGCCCTTGGGAGACAGGCCCCTCGTGCAGGGAAGGACAGGGGTGGGGGGAAGCCATGGGAATAGGGATGCCCATCTCCACGGAAATGCACAAGGCAAAGCCCTGCAGAGCATGAACTGTGTCTCACCTGCACCACCTGAGGCTGATTGCAGAATTAAGTGGAATGGGGGAAGAGTTTGGAGGAGCCAGGAGAGGGTTCAGAGGGCTGGGAAAAAAAGCTTGGGGGAAAGTGAGGGGGAAGACTTCATCAAGCAAAGTAAATTCTGCAGAGAAGAAGCCTGGGAGAGGGTCTGCAGAGAGCCTGCTGTGTGCTGTCCTTGTCCCTTTGAGGTAGATATCAAGTGTCTGTAAAATGTGAGACTTGCTCTGGATCTCTCCAGTTCAGGAAGACCCTTTTAAGAAGGCAGCAGTGAAGGTCTGGGTGTGTGGCTGGTGGGGGACATGGGCTTCTATGTTGGGGTGCTGGAGAGGTAGTGTTCTTCCCATAAGGGAAGAACAGGAGGATCCCAGCCTGCAGTGGAAGGGTTGAGAAGGGTTTTTGGGGCTGTTTTGACACAATGGCAACTTTAAACTGAGGTTTGAGCACCTTGGCTGGGCACCACCTGCACCAGCGTTGTTGCTGGCATTGCTGCTGTGTTCAAGGTGGATGTTTTGAGTCTCCAGTGCTTGGGGGACACATCACCTGAGGAAAAAGTCCAAACAAACCAAACTTTTTTTGGTGTATCCTGGCCACCTGCTCAGTCCTGGCTCCTTTCCTCCACTCCTGCACTCTTACTTTCCATGGACTTGTTGCTGCTGGGTTGTTTCTGACGTGTTTTTGTGCTGGTTTATTGCACGTCCTGCTCAGAACTGAAGCTGTTTTTTTCTCTTGCTCAGTGCTTTCAAGTTTCTTCAAAGCTCTTCTCCTCTCGTAGTATATACCTTTCACTGCCCACACCTGCTGGAGCAGTGACCTCCAGCGCCAGAATCCCCTTCCCTGGGCTGGGGGAGACAGAAGGGGCGGGGAACGGGCTGACGTCCCTTTTTCCTGGCGCTTCTTGGAGCCGCTTGCTATTTCGGTGCGCTCCGAGGTGAGGCTGGACCCAGTTTCACGTTTATTTTAGGATTTAGCGCGTGTGTGTTGACTCACAGCCCATAAAAAGCAGCCGCCAGCACAGCCCGGGCTCTGGCGGATTTTGGCTCCGCTGGGGCTGCCGCTCCCGGGGGCAATTTTTGGTCCCCGCCGGGGTCCCCCCGAGAGGGTTTCGGGCCGCGGGAGCCGCAGGGTGGCAGCAGGGGACCGGCGGTGGCAGCGCGTCCCTCCGCCCACGGTACCGGCACCGTTAATTACCGCCCCTCATTAACGGCAGGTGGCGGGAGGGAGCCCCGGCCGTGCTGGGCGCGCTGCCGTAGGCACCGCTGCTCTCTGACGCCATGGGCAGCCTCTGACCTCACACAGAGGGAGCGGGATCATTGGCGGAGCGCTGCGTGACTTCATGGGAAGAGGGGAGCCGGTTTGCAGAGCCTGGCGCTCAGGGACAGTGTGTGAGCCCATGGGTTCGGCGCTGTGATGTCATAGAAGAGCAATGGGGGTCACTGGCTGGGCACTGTGTGACCATGGGAGGGACAGCGGTTATTGGCTGACGCTCTTGCCTCATCAGAGAGCGTGTGACGTCACAGGGAGGCGAGTGGTCAGTGCCTGGTTGAGAGCGACTGCCATGATCTCATGAGGCAGCAGGGTGCTCATTGGACAGCAGCATGTGCCATTGCAGGGCTGCCTGTGACCTTACAGGGAGCAGGACAGTCACTGACTGGCAGAGTGTGACATCACAAGGGCGCAAGACACTCAGTGGCTGGCAGGGTGTGATGTTATTGGACAGCCCGTGACGTCATGGGGGAGGCAGGTGCTCATTGGTTGTCAGGTCGTGACTTCCAGGAGCAGCACATGACTTCATGGAGGAGGGGACAGCTGATTGGTCGGCGGTGTGTGACATCCTGCGGCAGCCCGTGACCTCATGGGTGAGCAGGCGCTCATTGGCTGTTGGGTATAACCTCATGCGGGACCGCGCGCCCATTGGCCGCCGTGCCGTGACGTCACGGCAGACGGGCCGCTCATTGACGGCCAGCGCGGGATCTCGCGTGGCGCCGCCTGGCGGGCGCGAGCGCTGGCGCTGAGCGGCGCCGATTGGCCGGCGGGCGGGGCGGGGCGG
>VWPU01001637.1:0-10258 GCA_013398955.1 Callaeas wilsoni | reverse complement strand
GGGGCACCAAGATGGGACTGGTGAAGATTTGGGGTCAACAAGGTGGGACCTGGTGGAGATTTGGGGTCACCAAAGTGGGTCCTGGTGGAGGTTGAGGGGTACCAAGGTGGGACCTGGAGGAGATTTGGGGGGCACCAAGGTGGGACCTGGAGAAGATTTGGGGTCACCAAGGTGGGTCCTGGAGGAGATTTGGGGTCACCAAGGTGGGACCTGGAAGAGATTGGCAGGCACCAAGGTGGGACCTGTAGGACCTGGATGAGGTGGGGGCACCAAGGTGGGGCCTGGTGGAGATTTGGAGTCCCCAAGGTGGAATCTGGAGAAGGTGGGGGCACCAAGGTGGGACCTGGAGGAGATTGGCAGGCACCAAGGTGGGACCTGTAGGACCTGGAGGAGGTGGGGGCACCAAGGTGGGCCCTGCGGGAGGCGGAGGGCACCAAGGTGGGACCTGGCGGAGGTAGAGGGGCACCAAGGGGGGACCTGGTGGAGGTAGAGGGGCGCCAAGGTGGGACCTGGAGGAGATTTAGGGACACCAAGGTGGGACCTGGTGGAGGTTGAGGGGCACCAAGGTGGGACCTGGTGGAGGTTGAGGGGCACCAAGGTGGGACCTGGAGGAGATTTGGGGGCACCAAAATGAGTCCTGGATGAGGTGAGGGCACCAAGGTGGGACCTGGTGGATGTTGAGGGGTGCCAAGGTGGGACCTGGAGGAGGTGTGGGGGCACCAAGGTGGGACCTGGCGGAGGTTGAGGCGCACCAAGGTGGGACCTGGCGGAGGTTGAGGCGCACCAAGGTGGGACCTGGCGGAGGTTGAGGCGCACCAAGGTGGGACCTGGCGGAGGTTGAGGCGCACCAAGGTGGGACCTGGCGGAGGTTGAGGCGCACCAAGGTGGGACCTGGCGGAGGTTGAGGCGCACCAAGGTGGGACCTGGTGGAGATTTGGGGGCACCAAAGTCAGATCTGAAGGACCTGGAGGAGGTGGCAGGTGCCCAGGTGATACCTGGAGGAGGTGATGGTGCCCAGGTGGGTCTTGGAGGATCTGGATGAGGTTGGGGTCACCAAGGTGGGTCCAGGTAGAGATTGGGGGACACCAAAGGGGCACCAGGAGGAGACTGGGAGCACCAAGGTGGATCCTGGTGGAGATGATGGTGCCCAGGTGGGTGGAGCAGGACCAGGTGGAGACTGGGGACCTCAAGATGGGTCCAGGAGGAGACTGAGGGACACCAAGATATGTCCTGGAGGACACTGAGGACACCGAGGTGGGCTGGGCAGGACCAGGTGGAGATGGGTGCCCAGGGGGGTCCTGGAGGACCTGGAGGAGATGATGGACACCAGGATGACTCCAGGAGGAGCAGGAGGAGATGATGGACACCAGGAGGAGCAGGAGGAGATGATGGACACCAGGATGGGTCCAGGAGGAGATAATGGACACCGGGATGGTTTGGACAGGACCTGATGGAGCTGGGGGTCACCAAGGTGGGTTGGTCAGGAGCGGGAGGAGGTGATGGACACCAAGATGGGTCCAGGAGGAGATGATGGTCACCAGGATGGGTTGGACAGGACCTGATGGAGCTGGGGGTCACCAAGGTGGGTTGGTCAGGAGCGGGAGGAGGGGATGGACACCAAGGTGGGTCCAGGAGGAGATGATGGACACCAAGGTGGGTCCAGGAGGAGATGACAGACACCAAGGTGGGTCCAGGAGGAGCAGGAAGAGATGATGGACACCAAGGTGGGCCCAGGAGAAGATGATGGACACCAAGGTGGGTCCAGGAGGAGATGATGGACACCAAGATGGGTCCAGAAGGGCCAAACAAATGGTGGACACCAGGATGGACTGGACGGAACCAGGGGATGACGGGTGCCAAGGCGGGTCCAGGAGGAGAAGCAGCAGGAGATGATGGACACCAAGACACGTCCAGCAGGGTCAAGCAGAGCTGTCCGGGGTGGGTTTTGCAGGACCAGGAGGAGGTGGTGGGTGCCAAGGTGGGTCCTGGAGGAGATCTGGGCCACCAGGAGGGGTTGGGCAGGATCTGGAGGAGGGGAAGGGCACCAAAACAGGTCCAGGAGAAGCTGGGTGAGATAATGAGGGCCAGGATGGGTTCAGGAGGACCAGGAGGAGATGTTGGACCCCAAGATGGGTCCTGTACGATTAGGAGGAGATGTTGGACCCCAAGATGGGTTCAGAAGGACGAGGAGTTGATGATGGGCTCCAAGATGTGGTCAGGAGGACCAGAAGGAGGTAAGGGCAACGAAGATGGGTCCTGTGGGAGGAGGAGGAGATGTTGGGCGCCAAGATGGGTTCAGAAGGACCAGGAATTGACGATGGGTTCCAGGATGGGCCCAGGAGTTGATGATGGGCTCCAAGATGGGTCCAAGGAGGACCAGAAGGAGATCATGGACACCAAGCTGGGTTCAGAAGGACCAGGCATTGCTGATGGGTTCCAGGATGGGCCTAGGAGTGGATGATGGGCTCCAAGATGGGTCCAAGGAGGACCAGAAGGAGATCATGGACACCAAGCTGGGTTCAGAAGGACCAGGCATTGCTGATGGGTTCCAGGATGGGCCTAGGAGTGGATGATGGGCTCCAAGATGGGTTCAAGGAGGGCCAGAAGGAGATCACGGACACCAAGATGGGTTCAGAAGGACCAGGAATTGATGATGGGTTCCAGGATGGGCCTAGGAATTGATGATGGGCTCCAAGATGGGTCCAGAAGAACCAGGAGCAGATGGGAGGTCCTGGGACGGGTCCAGCAGGGCCAGGCAGACCCAGCGGGTGCTGAGACAGGTCCCGGTGGTGCCAACGTGTGTGGGACAGGATGGACACCGTGAGACGCGGGGACATCCTGCCCACCCAGCTCCTCCACCACCCCAGGGCGGACAATCGGCCACAACGACCCCCCGGGACACGGCCGCTCCCACGGGGACCCCCCGAGTCTCTTCCCTGTGGGGGACGATTGTCACCGTGGTCCCCGGCGTCCCACGTTCTCCAGGTGAGCTTCTCCCGCCTTCCCCACCCCACGGAGACCCCTGGGGTTCCCCGTCCCTCGGGAACGTCCCCACGGAGCCGCGATGCTCCTCGTGACTCCCCCGGCGAAGAGCTGGCCAGCGAGACGGCCAGAAGGTCAGGATGGACCGCGGGGACTTCTCCTCACCCCCGCGTCCGGGCGGGAAGGGGACGGAGACGGTCGCTGGATGCCCTCCGTCCGCGGGGTCCGCCCGGCGCCCGCCGGAGACGGAGCTCGCCACGAAGTTGGAGAACCGCGTGGACCTCCTGGTTCTTGGTGGAGATGGGGGGTCACCACATGGGGACTTTGGAGAACCCAAAACCCTCGGAGGGGGACGGGGGGCTGGTGGTGGGGCGGGGACAACGCGGTGGCGGCCGCTATAGGACGCCCTCCATGAAGCTGGTGTCCAGGTGCTGGATGAGCACCCGGATGAAGGACATCTCCTTGCGGGTGTTCTCGAAGATGATCCGCGGGTCGTCCGATTGGCAGCGCAGGCAGTTGGGGGCCATCACCATGGCCAGGTTATTGACGTCCATCTTGGTGACGGCCACGTTGGCCGGCTGCACGAAGACCTGGAGGGGTGGGAGGAGGAAGGTGGAGGTGAAGGGGTTGGTGGGAGATGGGTGGAGGGAACTTCTGGATCTTTGGGGAGATGGGGGTCACCACGCGGTGAAGCTGGAGAACCCAAAACCACCTCAAGGGAAGGAACCAGGAGGATCACCTGAAGTGGGTGGAGGTGATGGGGCTGGTGGGAGATGGGTGGAGGGAACTTCTGGATCTTTGGAGAGATGGGGTCATCAGTCACCATGTGGGTGACACCCAAAGCAACTTGGAGAACCCAAAACCACCTCAAAAGAAGGAACCAGGAGGTTCACCCAAGGGTGTGAGCTCATGGGATGGGAGGAGGAAGATGGAAGTGGTGGGGTTGGTGGGAAGAGGAAGATGGAGGTGATGGGATTGGTGGAAAATGGGTGGAAGGACCATGTGGACCTGGTTCTTGAGGGAGATGGAGCTCATCACGTGGTGACCTTGGAGAACCCCAAATNCTTGGAGAACCCAAAACTACCTCAAGGGAAGGAACTGGGGAGGCACGAACACCTGAGGTGGGTGGAGGTGACGAGGTTGGGGAGATGGTTGGAGGGACCACATGGTCCTCCTGGTTCTTGGGGGATATGGAGGTCACCACGCGGTGACCTTGGAGAACCCAAAATCACCCTGAGAAAAGGAACCGGGAGGGTCACCGGGGGCACAAAATCATGGGGTGAGAGGAGGAAGATGGAGGTGATGGGATTGGTGGAACTCCTGGTTCTTGGTCACCACTTGGTGACCTTGGAGAACCCAAAAGCACCTTGAGAAAAGGAACCAGGAGGGTCACCGGGGGCACAAAATCATGGGGTGAGAGGAGGAAGATGGAGGTGATGGGATTGGTGGAAGTCCTGGTTCTTGGTCACCACGTGANGAAGGACCATGTGGACCTGGTTCTTGAGGGAGATGGAGCTCATCACGTGGTGACCTTGGAGAACCCCAAATCACCTCAAGAGAAGAAACTGGGGAGGCACAAACACCTGAGGTGGGTGGAGGTGACGAGGTTGGGGAGATGGTTGGAGGGACCACATGGACCTCCTGGTTCTTGGGGGATATGGGGTCACCACGTGGTGACCTTGGAGAACCCAAAATCACCCTGAGAAAAGGAACCGGGAGGGTCACCGGGGGCACAAAATCATGGGGCGAGAGGAGGAAGATGGAGGCGATGGGATTGGTGGAACTCCTGGTTCTTGGTGGTGACCTTGGAGAACCCAAAACCACCTGAAGAGAAGGAACCACCTGGCGGGACACCAGAAGGTCCTGGTCCTACCTGGAGGAAGCGGATGAGGTAGCACAGCACCATTTTGTTGATCCTGGGCAGGGAGTGGACGACGGCGATGGCGGCCTCGGGGTTCTCGTAGTGGCTGATGCACTGCTCGTAGAACTCGTGCGGGATCAGCGGCTCCTCCAGCTCCCGGTACCAGAGCTTCAGCAGGGACGCTGCAAGGAGGACACGAGCAAGAGCAGGAGATGTCAGACCTTCTGCGTGGAGGTTCCGGCCCCCAAACGTCGCCCCGGGGTCCTACCGGGAACGTGGGGGTCCTCCAAGCCGGTGGGGATCTTCCATTGGTCCACCTGCAGCTTGAGGGCGTTGACCTCGTCGATGTCGCCGGGGACCCTGTGGGGGGAAGAGACGTCGGTGGCCAAGTGACCGATGGGGACCTCCCAACTCAACACCTTTGGGTGCTCCAGGAGAGCAAGGAGGGGACATCGGCTGGGCATGGAGCCATTTTGGGAGCTGGTTGGTGCCACCAATCCCCTGCCGTGACTCTGGTGGCCACCATGGAGAAACCCCCATGGAGCAAGGAGAAGTTGGATGGACCCAGTGGATGGTGCCACCAATCCCCTGCCGTGACTCTGGTGACCACTGTGGAGAAACCTCCATGGCCTTGGAACAAGGAGAAGTTAGGGAAGACCCAGTAGATGTTGCCACCAAGACCCCACCATGAGTCTCATGCGGCACCATGGAGAACCCCCCATGGAGCAAGGAGGCGTGGGAGGGACCCAGGGGATGGTGCCACCAAGACCCCGCCATGACTCTGGTGACCACCAGGGAGAAACCTCCATGGAGCAAGGAGGAGTTGGAGGGACCCACTGGATGGTGCCACCAAGCACCCACCCTGAGTCTGGTGGCCACCATGGAGAAACCCCCATAGAGCAAGAAGTGGGAGGGACCCAGTGGATGGTGCCACCAATCCCCTGCCGTGACTCTGGTGACCACTGTGGAGAAACCTCCATGGCCCTGGAACAAGGAGGAGTTAGGGAAGACCCAGTAGATGTTGCCACCAAGACCCCACCATGAGTCTCATGCGGCACCATGGAGAACCCCCCATGGAGCAAGGAGGCGTGGGAGGGACCCAGGGGATGGTGCCACCAAGACCCCGCCATGACTCTGGTGACCACCAGGGAGAAACCTCCATGGAGCAAGGAGGAGTTGGAGGGACCCACTGGATGGTGCCACCAAGAACCCACCCTGAGTCTGGTGGCCACCATGGAGAAACCCCCATAGAGCAAGAAGTTGGAGGGACCCAGTGGATGGTGCCACCAAGACCCCGCTATGACTCTGGTGACCACCATGGAGAAACCTCCATGGCGCAGGGAGGAGGTGGATGGGCCCAGTGGAGGGTGCCACCAAGCCGCGGCCGTGGCTCTGGTGGCCACCACGGAGAAACCTCCATGGAGCAAGGAGGAGTTGGATGGACCCAGGAGATGTTGCCACCAAGACCCCACCGTGGCTCTGGTGGCCACCACAGAGAAACCTCCATGGCCTCGGAGCAAGGAGAAATTGGGAGGACCCACCAAAGGAGAAGGACACCCAGAAGGTGGAAGCCGCCCTATTTTGAGGTGATTCCTATGAGAAGCTCCAGGTTGCCACCACTGTGAGACATCCCCATGACTGGGGGTGGCTTTACCTGAAGATGCCCTCGGTCTGGTCCCCGTTGAGCGCCAGGACCTCCTCGGAGAGCCGGGTCTGCACCCAGGGCAGCTGCCGGTCCGGGTACCGCTCCTTCTGCATGGTGATGATGTCCTGCAGGGAGCTGCCGAACATGGACGGGTTGAAGACGGCGTTCTTGGCGTGGCGGATCTCCTCGATGTTCGGCTTCTTCAGGCCCTGCAGGAGACACCAGAGGTCACCGGTGGCCTCCGCGGTGGCCCCGCGGCCGGGACGGGATCCTACTCAATCCCACCACCCCCCAGTTGAGCTCCATGGAGATGGTGATGGAGCCATGGATGGATCTGGTCAGCTTGGCCAAGGTGGTTCCACCATCCATCATCCATCCATCCATCCATCCACCATCTTGATTCAGAAGTAGCTCCAACCCTACGGAGCTTGGTGGGACCACGACCACGCTGGAGGATCTACACCAATGGATTCCGCCGGGAATGGCCATGGCTCTGAGATGCTTCTGGAAAGCTGAACACCGGTGCTGTGCTCCCAGAAAGTTTCCAGAAGGTCTCCAGAAGTTCCTTCGGGAGTTCCCACAAGGTCCCTACAAGATCTTCAGAGAGTTCCCAGAAGGTTCCCAGAAGCTCTCCAGAAAGTTTCCAGAAGATCCTCAGTCAGTCTCCAGAATGTCTTCAGAAGATCCACGGAAGGTTCTTAAAAAGTCCTCAGAAGGTCTCCAGAAGGTTTGCAGAAAGTCTTCAGAAAGTTTCCAGAAGACTCTCAGAAATTCTCCAGAAGTTCCTTAGAAAGTTCCCAGAAGGTCCCTAAAAGGTTTTCAGAAGGTTTCCAGAAAGTTTCCAGAAGGTTCCCAAAATGTCTACAAAAGTCTTCAGAACATTCTCAGAAGTTCTCAGAAGATCTCCAGAAGATCCCCAGACATGTTTTAGAAGGTGCCCAGAAAGTCTCCAGAAGGTCCTTAGAAGTTTTCCAGAAGGTTCCCAGAAGGTTCTTGGAAGTTCTCCAGAAGGTCCTTAAAAGGTTCCCAGAAGGTCCCTACAAAGTCTTCAGAAATTTTCCAGAAGGTTCCCGAAAGTTCTCCAGAAGGTCCTTAGATGATCCCCAGATGCTCTCCAGCTCTCCAGAAGATCCCCAGAAGTTCTCCAGAAGATCCCCAACCACTCTGGAGATGCCACCAGCAAATCCTCACCACAAGGACCACCCTGGCACAACCTCCTTTGCTCCTCCAGCTGCCTCCCCCGTCCCAGGAGCCCCCGGATGACCCCGATGGGAGGTGACCTCCCTGCCCAGCCCTTCCCAAGCCCACCCCGTTGGCCGGTACCTTCTTGGCTCCGGTCAGAGCCGCCTTCTGGAGTTTGTTGTAGCAGTACTTGGCGTAAGTGCTGATGGCCACCCCTGCAAGAGAAGACACGGTGGGTGGTGGGATGTCACCTCCAGGGCCTGGGAGGGGTCCTGGCCCTTCCCTGTCCCCTCCCCCCGGTGCTGCTCCATCTCCATCCCTGTCACCGTTCCTGGGGAATTTGAGGAGGTCCCCCTTGGGTCCCTCTGGTGTCCCCACACCTCACAAGGACCTTGGAGAAACCACCACATGTGGAGCCCTGGAGATCCCTCAGCTCCATGGTGGCCTCATCCCAGGATGTCCTGGCTTTTGGGGGCCACCACTTCCATTGTCACTCTTGTCCCTCCCCATCCCGTCCATCTCCTGATCCCACCACTTCCATCCTCATCCCATCCCCTCTTCCTGATGTCCTCCAACAAGGAGATGACGCCCTGAACCCCTCGGAACATCTCTGGGATGCCAATGGGGTCATCCCAAGGGAGATGCTCCAGCAGCCCCACAGCCCTGGGGACCTGGTGGGACCTTCTGAACCATCCTCAGAACCATGGGGACCTGGTGGGACCTTCTGGACTATCCCCAGAACCCTGGGGACCTGGTGGGACCTTCTGAACCATTCCCACAGCCCTGGGGACCTGGTGGGACCTTCTGAACCATCCCCAGAACCCCGGGGACCTGGTGGGACCTTCTGAACCATTCCCAGAGCCTTGGGGACCTGCTGGAACCTTCTGGACCATCCCAAAACCCTGGGGACCCGGTAGAACCTTCTGGGTCATTCCCAGAGCCTTGGGGACCTGGTGGAACCTTCTGGACCATCCCAAGAACCCTGGGGACCTGCTGGAACCTTCTGGATCATTCCCAGAACCCTGGGGACCTGCTGGAACCTTCTGGACTATTCCCAGAGCCTTGGGGACCTGGTGGAACCTTCTGGACCATCCCAAGAACCCTGGGGACCCGGTAGAACCTTCTGGATCATTCCCAGAGCCTTGGGGACCTGGTGGAACCTTCTGGACCATCCCAAGAACCCCGGGGACCTGGTGGAACCTTCTGGAGAAGACCTGGTGGATGGGTCACCCCCCCCAAGGGACGTTTTTTGGTCAAAACCAAACGTGGGGCGTTGGGATCCTCCCCTCGTTCCTCCATCCCTGGTGCCGGCGTCTTCCAAAGGTTTTTTTCCCGGCGGATTTTTTGGGCTCTGGAGGGGTTGATGGATGGGGATGGATGGGGATGGATGGGGATGGTTCTCCAAAGCCACCCCGGTGGAAGGGACCCGTGGGACATCCAACGCCAGGTGGCCTCAAATCAGGGAATCTGCTCATGGAATCATGGAATCCACTCATGGAATCGGCTCATGGAATCCTGGAATCACGGACTCATGGAATGGCTGGGGTGGGAAGGGACCTTTGAGGACCATCTAATCCAAACCCCTTCCAGGAGCCCAGGTGGGATTTTGGGGTGCATCCCAGGAGAAGATGGACCAACCCCCCCAAATCCGCTCGGCGTCGCCCCCCGAGGCGCCGAGGGCGGATTTGCCGGGATTCGATCTCAACTTTTCGGTGGCCGATGAAGGACCCTCCCCGCCCTGAGCTCCTGGAGGCTCCTAAAGCCCTTCCCTGGTGGCCCCTCGAGGTGGTTCCTCCTCTTGGATCCATCCGGATCCGGCTCCGGCTCCGGAATTCCCACTGAACGCACCCGGATCCCGAGGGGGGCCGGGATCCGCAGGGATCCCGAATCTCCCCCAAAGCCGCCAGAGGCGCCTCGGGAGCCGTCGGCTTCGGGAAAAGCCGTGGTGGATTCCAATGGATTTTCTCAATTGAATGGATTAAATTAATTAAAGCGATTAAATGAATTCCCTTCTAATTGTATTAATTCAATTCAATTCATTGTCTTAACTAAACTCAATTCATTGTCTTAATGTTGTAAATAAAGTAATAAACTAAATTAAATTTCTTCGATTAGTGAATAAAGTAATAAAAATTAATTAGTTTCTTCAATTAATTACCATTTAATTGCCACATTTATAAATAATAGATATTAAATATAACATTAACGATAATGATATCTTTAATATCATTTGAACATTAACGATAATGTTATATTTAATATTAGTTAAAGATAATTCATATAAATGATAAGATAAAATTATATATAACATTATATATTTCTTGTTATTAATAATTTTTAATAATTAACATAAATATATCAGAATTACCAATAATATTGATAGCATTGCTCATTAGTAATAATAATATTAGAAATATTATTAGTAATACTATTGTTAATAAAGAATTTTAGAAATTCTATATAATTATATCATATTATTTAATGTTCTAAATCTGTAACATGAAAATTCTGGGAAATATTGTGTATAATGTTGTAAATATCTATTAAATTATACCTAATTTCTAATTAGATCTCTAATTTATATTTAG